>CM070729.1:21044106-21323562 GCA_036346275.1 Otatea glauca
CTTTTGGTTCCTTCACCGTGCTTGATTCCCGAGGTGGCTTGTTTCTTCGATAGGACTTCTCCTTCGCCTTGGAGTATGGCACCTCGCCTGATATTTTTGGCCCGAGATTCGCTTGTAACTCAAACAAGTTCGTGATTTTCCGGGCCGCATTGCGAGGATTGCTTTATATCACCGGCGAGATGACTCGCGGTCCCGCATCTTCGCATCGAGTAGGTGTAATGAGGTATGGCCATGAATCTGCTAATCCGTGCCTTCCAAGATGGCATGATACGCCGCCTCAAATTAGCTACCGAAATTGATGTACTTGTCCGAAATTATCCTTGGTTCCAACGTAATGGTGCAGAAATCTGGTCCGAGGGGAAATGAGGAAGCTCTCGGGATCACTCCGTGAAAGGCCGGATGCTTGGCCTTAGCTCCAGCGGAGGATGTTCATATCGCCGAAAGTCCCGGCGAAGAGGACATTGAGCCCACTTCCGCTGGCCGATCAGACTCTCTTGAGCTTCACGCCGCACTCACCGTCAAGTACAAGAGGAAACTTACTCGGATATGGGACCCGACTGGGGTGATCCCTTCGGTCAAAAGTGATCGGGACTTCTGACCATCTTAGGAATTGAGGCGTCGCTGGATCTACTACGTTGATCTCCCGAGTGGTAAGTTTTTGCTTCCGCTTGGACTCGTATCCAGTTGAACCTCCGTAGATGTAGTTTAGTTCCTGCTCAAGTTCCTGGAAATCTTCTTCATCCGGGAGTTCTTTCTTCTTAGCTGGAGCGACTTCGCCCCTGGTTGGGACTGGTTGTCGTTGACTTTCGCGCGCAAAACGCTTCAGAGTAAAGAAATCTTTGGCGGCATGCTTTCCCTTGGGGTGGAAAGGACAGATTGCTTCCATGACGGTGCTGTAGTCGGGTGCCTCCTTCCGAGGGGCTCGGGGCCGATTGTGTTCGGCTACCGCGACCAGCTCCTCACCCTTGCGCTTTTTGTCTTTGTGCTTAGAGGGTTCGGGCTTATCACCCCTGCTCTTTTGTGGGGGATGATCTTCTCGCCGCTCTGCCAGAGCATCCGAAGCCGTGGCGTAGCGGTCGGCTAGCGTGAACATTTCTTTTACGGAGGCTGGGGGTTTCCTGGATATTTTTTTAATAAGGTCTGGATCACTTACCCCTTTCTGGAAGGCTGCCACTACCACTGCCTCTGACACGTCTCTGACGGTGTTCTTCTTCTGCATGAAGCGCCGGATGAAATCTCTCAGCGTTTCATCCTTCTTCTGGTGTAGTTGGTAGAGGTCCCATGGAGTACCGGGCCTCTCATAGGTTCCCTGAAAGTTAGCGATGAATTGATCGCACAGGTCACTCCAGGAGTCTACCGAATTGGCAGGGAGGCCCGTGAGCCATGCTTGCGTCGAGGGGCTGAGGTTGACCGGCAAGTAGTTTGCCATGACGGTCTGATTTCCCCCCGTGGCCTTAACTGCCAAAGCATAGACCTGCAACCAAGCCTCTGGGTCCCGATCTCCATCGAATCTTACAATGCCTTTGGGATTGAAACCCTCGGGCCAAACCACTCGGCAAAGTCGGGGAGTGAATGCCCGGATCCCATCGATAGATCTTTCATCATGTTGGGGGGACTCCGGTGCGGCGATCTTCTAACTCGGCGGTGGCCGCTGACATGTCGGGGTGAAGTTCGGCGCGGCGAGTCACTGTCCTGGCGTTTATCTTCACTCCTTCCCCGGCGATGATGAGTTCTGCGATCGTCGTGGTTATCATGCCTTCGGTCATTTTGCCGATCGTAACTGACGCTGAAACGCTCATAGTCGTCGTGGCGTCCATGCCTTTCTTCCTCTTTCGCCTTCGTCGCCTAGCCGTGATGTCCTGGCGAAGGTCACGGTCAAGGATCCGTCGAGCGTCCCCAGTAGGCGGCGCATGGCGCCGACTACCAATGCTCCGAATGGTTGCAGTCCGACTGCTGGCGACACGAGTGGCCGCGTGAGAGCGCGAATGCGCTTCTCCAACCGCCCCGATTTTGTCAGATGTCGCGCCGCTACCATGGCCTTGATCTGTGCCACAATCGGGGCTGCCGGACTGTCCGATGCGATCATTGGGTCCAGTGTGTCGAGGAGTGTTTTCGAGGCGACGACGTTCTGCATCGGTGTACGGAAGACAGACTGATCCTCGAACTTGGATTGCAGAATGTCCTCACGGACATTGCGCCCCAAAGATCGGAGAGACTGCGCTTGGATTCCCTTGCCCTTACGCCGGCGATCTTCTCCTGCGTCATCTCGATCCTCTTGCTGGAGATCGGTCTTCTGTCCTTCAATTGAGAAGACGCCGCGAAAAACGCAGCCGTTCCTAATGGAGCCGACTGGTTTTCTAGGCAGATCAGAGTAATGTACCTGAGATGGTTTGTCCTGGATTCCGCCAGATTGGATCATGTTGTGATCTAGAAGAACAAGTCTTCCGTGCCTGTCGGCGACAAAGTCCAGGCTTCCAAAGTGAAAGGCCTGGCCGGAGACGAAGGTGGCGATGATTCCGCCGGTTGATGCCATCGAGTCTGTAGGAACAGATTGAAACGCACCCCCTACCTGACGCGCCAACTGTCGACTTTTGTAGTCGGCAATGAATTTATGGGGTAGGCGCTCGATCTCAAACTCGAAGGTCACACAAGACAGGGATTTATACAGGTTCAGGCCCTCAATGATGGAGGTAATACCCTAATCCTGTGTGCTGGGATTATAAGGGTCTCTTGGATCAAAGGTCGCACAAAGCGTAAGGCGCTCTGGGCAATCTATCCGGTAGGCTATGCTCTATTGCTCCTTCATTGTTGCCCGCCTTCTCCCTTATATAGTGGGGGTGGGGCGGCTTACAGAGTCCTGATCGGTTAGGAGATTCCGATCGGTTATTATATTCTAGTCGGGTACATGATAGAATTTACATCTTCATCTATCCTACTTAACGACTCGGATTACAACGGTATCCATTATATCTGGATATACATTCAACTATCTAAAGGATGTACACCCTTCCTCCAAGCTAACAAGGTCTGGTGCGGGGGACATCATCTTGGGCCTTCCTCTTGGGCATCTCTGGGCTAATCGCGAGGGTACCCGGATCCTTGTATTCCACACCAAGTCCCGAGTCATGTATACAAGCTCTCCAAAGCTTTGTATGGACTCAAGCAGGCCCCCAGAGCATGGTATGAGAGGCTCAAGTCTTATCTTCTCAGCCATGACTTCAAAATGGGCATAGTAGACAAAACTCTGTTGATCAGACACCATGAGTCTCATTTTCTTCTTGTCCAGATTTATGTGGACGATATCATTTTTGGTGGCTCGTCTCATTCGCTTGTGTCTCAGTTTTCTGAGGTGATGAGCACAGAGTTTGAGATGAGTATAATGGGCGAGTTGAGCTACTTTCTTGGCTTCCAAATCAAGCAGACTCGGGAGGGTACTTTCTTGCATCAAGGCAAGTATACCCATGACCTCCTGAGGCGCTCGACATGTCCGATGGGAAGCCGGTGATGACTCCTATGGCCACCACTGCTGTCCTTGAGCCCGATGAGGATGGTGAGCCTGCTGATCAAAAGGAGTTTCGAAGCATGATCGGCTCCCTCTTGTACCTCACCGCTTCGAGGCCGAACATACATTTCGCTGCGGTGTCTATGCGCCGATTTCAAGCTTCTCCTCACGCCTCTCACCGCCAAAGGTCAAGCGATCTTCAGTACCTTCATGCTACCACCGATTATGGTATTTGGCACTTCGCCTTCTTGTCTATCTCTTAGAGCCTTTTCCGATGCCGACTTTCTTTGGTCAGAGGATAGATAGGAAGAGCACTTCTCGCACTTGCCAATTTATTGGCACTTCTCTTGTTTCTGGTCATCTAGGAAGCGATGCAGGGTTGCATGATCCACCGCCGAGGCCGAGTATGTTGTCGCAGACGCTTGTCTTTGAGCTGTGCTCTCGATGAGATCGACCTTACGGGACTATGGATTAGAGATAGAGAGTGTGCCACTTTTACGTGACAACACTTCAGCTATTTGCATTGCTAGAAACCGAAGGCAACATTCTGACCAAACACATTGATATTAGATATCACTTCCTTAGAGACCATGTGAGAAGGGAGATATCGCGCTGATTCAGAGAGTGACTTTGATTAGCCGATATCTTCACCAAGCCTTTGGATAGCTCCATTTGTTGCCTTGAGGAGTGAGCTTGGAGTCGTGAGCCCTAACGGCCTTCGTGTGAGGGAGTGGTTTGTATATTATGTATTATATGTTTTCTTCTAGCTTTCTTTTCTTTGTGTTTCTTTTGGGTGACTTTGGGCTTGTTTTCTTGAGTTGAGTTCACTCACTTAAACTTCAGCATGCCTTCCATGGACCTCTTATCTTGTGCTTTAGGTTGCTATCATGCGTGATTAGTCATTGCTCTCTCTCTCTAGGTTGAGTTCTCACGCCTTATAAGTCTAGCGGTATTGGGCCTCCTGGGTAGACAGGTTTGTGTGCACTCCTTAGTTGGGATCTAGAGTCGCCTTCCTATATCACCACTGGGAAGATAAGAGCGAGTCCGAGTCAGAGTGAGTCTCTTCTATCTTATCTATGCTCAATAGCCATCCAGCTTTGCGCTTTCGACTTCTTCTCCTCATTCTGTTTTTCCGTTGTTATTGAGTTCATTTGGGTCTTCTTTATGCCTAATCTTGATAATAACTCAACTTTAACCAGATTTGAGCTTAAAATTGATTCATTTGTTGAGGGGAGTTTGGGAATCTGTTCATGCATTGCATTTAGACTCGCATTTTCTGCTTGATGAGCTTTGTCTATTATGCAATTGATTTCTTCTTCATGCTATACACCATGCTACATCATTTGAAGAAAATCACTAGCTTAGGTATGTCCAAGTTCATTTAACTTGCTAAGCTTTAAAATGAAAAAGCCTTAAATGAAAAACTTGATGAAACTTGTTGCTTTTACTTGCTAGGTTTCTTCTCTAGAGGTTTGTGCCATAATTTGAGAAATTTTGGAGTTCTCTAGAGTCCCTATAGCAACTTGGGTGAAACTAGTTTGATCCATGCTAGAATCCTTCAATTGCTCATGAATCATTGTGCTAAAATGAAAATTAAACAAAATTGACTCTTCTTGTGCACATACGACTCAACACCTTGTATTCACAAGACCGCTTCCCATTGCACTTGGGATGAACTTGAATACATCGTGTTTGACCTAGACCATCCTCTTAAGAGTTCATCTTGAGATGGTGCGATACGGCTTGAGTCAATTGGTTGTCAAAAGAAAATGCAAATAAATTAAAAACAAAGACATATGTGGGTAAAGAATGCAAATAATGTCAAACATTTGCATGTGGGTAAAGAATGCAAATAATGTCAAACATTTGCACCCCTCTATGTCTTGTATGATGATAAATCAAAATTTGCATTAAGTGATAAATGAGCCCGAAGGACCATGTTTGCTCTTCTAGATTCCCCAAAGTGTTGAGCAGGTTGAACTCTAGGTTTTCCTTTTGATCCTTAGAGTGGCTATTCTTCTATTTTTGAAACTAAAGCTAAGTGTTGCACTTGTCAAATCTTGCTAAAAATGAAATATTCAAAACTAAGCTCGTATTTGCACTTGGACATGTCTTAGTTTAGTCATCTTCTGAAATTGACAAGCTTGGTGTAATATCCTTCCATTTTGATCAATTGGATAATCTTCAAAGCTCTTTCGATTGCATTTCATGCATACATAAAAAAATTGATTCCTATATTGCCAAAAGGGGGAGAAAACGTAGAAAAGGCATCACTAAAAAGATAAAAATGTGAATGCTTATTTGGTTATTATGATCTTTGTAAAACTATGCTACTACTTCTGTTGGATCATAATCTCATAATCACATTTGACATGTTTAGTTGGATTTTAGAGTTTTTGTTGAAAACTTGCTCTTTCTTAAATTTAACTCTAAAATCTAAATTCCTCTTCGTCAAATTGGTCATGGTTCTAATTTCTATCTTTGGACCAAGTTTGACTTTGCAACTAAAAATTGCTTTCTTCTTCATTTTCTTCAAACTCAAATTTATGCCTTTTGTGTGGTTTGTCAATATACTCATCAAGGGGGAGATTGAAGGACCATGTGGAGGTCCATCCATGTTTGTGATGAGTATTTGACATTATTTGAGCAAGGTGTGCTCAAGTTTGAGTTTGATTTGGATTGATTTTCAAAATAAAGCAATTTGAGTTGTCTCTGCCAGAGTGGCGAGATACGGTCGTATGAACGCGTAGTGATGAGTTGGATGGTTTATTGCACATCTTTGTGGGCATTGCTATGTGAGGAGTTTCCTTGTTTTTGATGGTTGCAGACTGACGGTGCTAGGTCATGGTGAGGCGAAGGATGACCGGACTAGGCGAGGCGTCGAGGTCCGACGGTTGGGAGATCGCCGAAGATGATCGAGACGGAGTCCGAGCAAGTCAAGAAGACAAGGAAAGGAGATGATGCTAGCTAGATGCGCGTGGATCAATGAGGGCCGTCGGATTGAGGTCTAGTTGATAGGTTAGCGGGTCTAGGTAGTATGCTTTGAAAACGTGCAAGAAAACCTCGTATGTGTGTGGGTTTTGGGTTAGCCCTTGCATGGCTGTGTGTGTGGGTTAATCCTAGCCCTTAGATGAGTGCTCTAGGTTGAGGGACTCATCCAAGGGTGGTAGGTGGCCCAAGAGTAGTATAAATAGGGGTGGAGGGTAGCCTCCTTCCCTTGAAGGTGTTGAGGTTTTGATGCTCATTTGAGCTTTGCCCACATGAATGTGAGGCTTTGTAACCTCCCTTCCAGAAATGAAAGTTTTATCCATCCACCTCTGAATTTATTTTGCATTTACATTATGTCTTTACTTTACGCAATTTAAATTCAACATTTACTTTCCGCAATTACATTCTCGCAATTTACTTTCATGTAATTTGGATTTGCCTCCCCTCCTTCTAAATGCTGCTGATCTTGGATGTTTTGAGTGTGTTCATATGGTTTTATATCTCTTTTGCACTCTTGGATTGAGTAGAGAATATCTTTTCTTACAAGTTCCAACTTTGTTCTGAACTTGTTCTTCGTGCAGCAGTCAGTGTATGATTATTTTAAAAATCTAGAAAAATCCTTTTTGAGTGATTCTTGTTGGCGGAGGTGCGGGACTCTGATATCCGCTTGCAAAAAAATTTTGGAGTTCACTTGTTGCACCGTTTGGGCGCCATGAGGTGAAAACCGAGCCCCAAACTTTCTGCTCGAAGTTCTTGACCAGACTGTGTTCTTCGATTTTTCCTGTTTTTTCTTTAAGGCTTTTTGGAGTTCTTCACGACTCTGATGCTCACAGGGAGAAAAAGTATCAAAATTTTTTGAGCTATAGAAACCCACCAACCTCCTGTGCAAATTGAGGACAAGTTCTGGAAATTCTGCTTTTGCTTTCCTGAAAGTGACTTTTGTGATTTGAATTGATGTCCTTTCTAAAAGCAAGAGTTTGAATTGATTCCTCTTTATCTTGGACACTAGACAACCAAGATTGTGACTCAAAAATCCCCACATATTTTATGGTACTTATCCATGCAAGCTTGGGGTACACATAGTTGTCTAGTTTTTCGGGTTTTTCACAATTCCTTTTGAGCGATCTTGTCGAGGTTTTTGTTGGAGTATTTTGGGGGAATTTTTATTTGCGACCATTCAACCCCCTTCTGTTCGCCATCTCGGTCCTTCATGACATATGATACCTCAGGTGGATAATCACACAGAAGCGTGCATACATGGAAGTGTGGTTATAGCGGAGGATGTGGCGTTACACATCAATCTAATGGTATGTCGGTCCTAACCTTCACCTCCGATAAGGGAAGGGTTAGTGTACGGCTTATCGGGAGGGGTCAATGTGGGGATATAGGTTTTCCAAAAGGTTTTTGTCATGACCACTCACCTTTGTGGTGTATGGTTATGTCGTGTGGGTAAAGTGCATAACCTCTGCAGAGTGTAAAATCTATTCGGACAGCCGTGCTTGCGGTATTGAGCAATGCTCGGGGATTGCAGTCAAGGGTTTGCTTTTCTCAAATGAAAACTTGGATGGGAAGGTTGAAGGTTAATGGAAAATTTGGAACTTGACTTAGGGATGATGCCATGTTTACTTGGAAATGTTGGAGATTACTATTTACTGTTATTTGTTTTACTGTCTTGCAATCTACTTATTGTACTTGTTCATAAATGCTGCTTTACTACAAAATAACCATGTTAGCCATTCTTTTGGAATAAGCCTCGCATATAGTTATGTTAGAATTGCATTATGTGCACAACTTGTTGAGTGCTTTAAGTACTCACCCATGCCAACATCAACATCACCAGTGAGGAGTCTACATCAGCTTTGGAGGAGATGTTCCAGGAGGAGACGAATATTTAGGGGAGAGCCTTGTCAGTTGCATGTGATATACTAAAGGATTTACCAACGTTTTCATTCCACTACAGTTTAACTTGTTATTCAGAGTGTGGCCTTGCGAGGCATAATCATGTAAGTTTGACCGTAAGGTCAGTTAATAGTTTAATATTTAAATATATGAAGTCTTTTATTATATTTCCGCTGTGTATGATTGTGATATTTATTTATGTTAAGCCTGTGTGCACTAGCGTAATCCTGAACTAGTGCAGTATACACAGAGAGTCCGGATTTGCATATTCGGGTCTCGACAAAGGCCTAAGTTGGCCCAATGGGTGGTGTAGCACCTTTCTTTGATGATTGTTAAGTACATGCAATGAATCTAAAGGTGAGGCTAGATCCATTGGAAAGGTCTCATCGTCCTCTTTGATTCGAGTACTTGAACGCCTCAAACGGACTCCATATGTGAAAGTTATGATCATTTTACTCGGGCCTATTAAGTTGACTCTGAATTGGTCTGGAATTGAAACACGGTAGGCCTGGACTTATTGTGGTAGTAGTGCCACTTCCTTCACCTTGGTTCCTGAGTAGAATAAAATCAACTGACTTAGGTAGCAATCCATCCTCAATAGAAAAATTATAAACTCTTAGAAACAAGTTCACCTCATAATTCAATTGTCGTGCACGTGCCTTTGTCATAGGTCCTTGCCTAGCATCAAGAGTAGAGGATTGTTGTGTGTATCTAAAGAAGTGATGTTCTCATCATTCTCCCTCTCTTGAAATGGAGTTGCCCTTGACCCAAGGTCATCTTCTTCTCCTAAGTATGTCTTCAAATCTTCAATGTTAAATGTCAGACTAACCCTAAAATCTGCAGACAACTTAAACTTGTATACATTATCATTAATCTTTTGAATAATCTTAAAAGGACCATCAGCTCTAGGCATTAACTTTGATAAGGACATAACTCCTATGGATGCAACTTTAACTCTTGGTCCAATAACATGAGCCCGAGGAAAACAACTCAATTACAAGGTGAGCTCGTTCTTAGGTGATAATACTTGTTCTTATGAGAATGTGCTACTGCATAATTTTTCTTGTGATGTGTTGTTACTTAGGAGCATGGGAGAGGAGATGTTAACTCAAGGAGACCTCATACACAACTTGAATATCTACAAGCCACATTCAACTAACGTACAAGCCCAATTGATGCCGTCCGTGCACTTCAATTTGGACTACAACTCGTCTAGGAGTTAGCCTGACAGCGCCGGACTAAAAAGGCCATAACTTCCTCATACGAAGTCCGTTTGGGCTGAGCCACCACTCGTTTGAAAGCTTATTTCAAGAGCTATCTATTGAATACAAGCTCACCTCCAGATTCATTCAGGAAGGCCTCCAAATCAACGTGAAAATTTTCTATACTTTGAATCAGAACCGTTGATTGATCACTTTTTGTAACTCGCCCTTATATATGCTTAGCCGCCGCTACTTTTAGGGTTAGGTTATTTGCTAAGTTTGTTCCCCACGTGTGTGAAACACTTGTTCATCGAAGTAGTGTCACAAGACCTGGTTTGGTGAAAGAGATAAGCTCAACTTTGATCGTTTGAATTATCAGATTGATTTTTTTCTCGTTCTTGCTCGTTTCTTCTACTGCGTGCAGGAATTAATCTTCGTGGTTAGGTCAACCGGGCGTGAGCACGGTTGATAACGATAGGTGCGTGGGTGTAGTGATTGCAAGGCTTCAATCTCCACTGATTGGAAGCCCTTGGAACGCGAACGTCTCCGTTCCGCAAAAGTAGAACCTATCGGAAGATCGGGCCGTTGTAGCATCAAGTGGTATTAGAGCTGTGTTGCCCGTTAGGTAATTCGTATTTTCCCCATTGGTTACTTTTCCATCGTCCTAGTGTCCAAAAAAAAAATTGGCCCCAAAAATATTTGCGTTCGTCGCTATCCTTGTTTCCACAGTCCAAACCCCTTTGATCCTTTGCACTTTCTTTCGGTTTTTACTTTATTGAATTGTTGTCCCCCGCTGTGTCGTTATGTTGCCGAGTCTAGATCGAGTCTTTTCCTGGTTGTAGTGGTCGAGTTTGTTTGCCACGGAAATTCTAGGGCATCAGTTCAGAATTTGAGTCTAAGAAGAAGGGTTCGTGCAGCGTGTCGATTTTTGTAGTCGGCAATGAAGATACCTGGTTTCATATATTCCACACAGCGTTTAGTAAAACAGGCATAACTTTTGTATACGAACTCTGATTTGGGTCTAGTTTTTTTATTTCGAAGAGGACAACGACATGCATCTGAAAAATCCATAAATCTTTGGACTAGTGCATTTTTTGACCCTCAAAATCGGCCTCTAACACCGAGTTCTGGGCCCCAGAAGTTTTGGTGCTATCTTTTTGTCATCTTTCGGTCATCAGTTTAGCATTTTATCTCATTTGAAAACGTGGGATTGTTGTTTTCCGTCCTTTCTTTTCAGTTGAGAGGGATAGTATACCTCTGAGAAAAAGAAAAAAAACAGAGAGCCACACCAAAAGAAGAGAGAAGAGAAAAAGGCCAGTGCAAAAAAAATAAATCAAAAGCCGCACTGAAAAAAATCAGAAGTGTTGAATCCTCTGTTTCCTTTGTATATTTGTGTGATTCGCTTCGCATAACTAGGTCTGTGACGAGTTTAGGCCGGCAACAGAGACTAGCTTGGGACTACTTGTAGAATATAAGAACCCAGGTACCTTCAGGTCAGGCCCAAGAGTAAGGCCTAGAAGATACTCCCCGCGTCAGGCCCCGCTGCCATGCGCAAGGGGACATATCCTAAAGGAAGTTAAACGTATATTTACAGTTGTAATCCGAGTTGTTAATAGGGTAGATAAAGATGTAAACTCTATCCTGTAACCGACTAGAATCTTGTAACCGATCGGAATCTCTTAACCGATTAGGACTCTGTAAGTCGCGCCACCCGCCACTATATAAGGGATAGGGCGGGCAGCGACATAGGGATCGAATCATCCAGACATCCAAGCATAGAGCACTACATATCGCCCAGAGCATACTGCGCTTTGTGCAAGCCCAGATCTAAGAGATACATATAATCTCAGCACACAGGATTAGGGTATTACCTCCACCGCTGAGGGCCTGAACCTGTGTAAGATCCCTATCTTGTGTGACCTTCGAGTTTGAGATCGAGCGCCTACCCTATAAATTCATTGCCGACTACAAAAGTCGACAGTTGGCGCGCCAGGTAGGGGAAGCGCTTCAATCTTTTCCTGCAGACTCGATGGTAGCAATCGGCGGATTCATCGCCACCTTCGTCTCTGGCCAGGCTTTCCGTTTCGGAAGCCTGGACTTCGTCGCGGATATGCGCGGAGAGCTTGTCTGCCTGGTCCAAAACCAGATCCAATTTGGCAAAGATCAGGGCAAACCATCTCAGGTATATCACTCTGACTTACCTAGAAAACCAGTCGGCGCTATGAAGAATGGCTACGATTTTCGCGGCGTCTTCTCAATCGAAGGACAGAAGACCGAGACACCGCGGAAGAGGATCGTCGGCGTAAGGGTAAGGAGGTACAGACGCGGTCTCTCCGATCGCTTGGTCGCAATGTCCGTGAAGACATCCTGCAATCTAAGTTGGGAGACCAGTCCATTTTTCGCACGCTGTTACAAAACGTCGTCGCTTCCAAGACGCTCCTCGACGCGCTGGACCCGATGATTGCTTCGGACAGCCCGGTAGCCCCGATTGTGGCCCATATCAAGGCCATGGTGACGGCGGCAGCAATCTAGCAAAACCAGGAAAAGCCAGTGGATGAAGTGCACTCGCGCTCCCATGCGGCTACTCGTGTCGCCAGCAGTAGCCCCGACTGGGCATGCGTGGTATGCCTTTCTTCAAACTACTCAAGAAGCAGGATAAGTTCCAGTGGGCGTCGGAGTCACAGCAAGCGTTTGAAGATCTAAAGACCTTCCTAACGACACCCCCGGTATTGGTCTCACCGTTGCCAGAAGAACCTCTATTACTTTATATCGTGGCAACGACTCATGTAAGCCACCGCAATCGTCGTAGAGAGGGAGGAGCCGACTCACATCCAGCACCCGGTCTACTTTGTTAGCGAGGTCCTGAGTGAATCCAAGGTACGGTATCCACAAGTGTAGAAGTTATTATATGCCGTACTCCTTACGTCTCGCAAGCTTAAGCATTATTTCCAAGAGCATGCCATTTTGGTGGTCATCTCCTTCCCGATTGGAGACATACTTCACAACCAGGAGGCCACGGGGAGAATTACCAAATTGGCAGTCGAACTCGGGGCTTTCGACATCCTATTTAGACCCCGCACATCCATCAAATCTCAAACGCTCGCTGACTTTGCGGCCAAGTGGACAGAGCTTCAGCACCCGATGATTACCGAGGAACTCGAGTATTGGACAATGTACTTCGATGGTTCCCTCATGCTCAGCGGTGCGGGGCTGGTATAGTGCTCATATCACCAAGCGGGGAAAGGTTGAGGTATGTCCTCCAAATATTTTTTTCCGCATCCAACAACGCCGCTGAGTACGAGGCGCTCATTCATGGACTCTGTATCGCCATATCTCTCGATATCCGACGACTAGTGGTTCGCGGAGACTCAATACTCGTGGTCAATCAAGTGCAAAAGGAATGGTCCTGCATCGAAGACAACATGGTGGCCTATTGCCAAGAGGTACGCAAGCTAGAAGGCAACTTTGATGGATTGGAGCTCGTTCACGTGCTCCGACGAGACAACGAAGTAGCCGATGAGCTGGCGAAGATGGGATCCTGCCGGTCCAAAGTACCCGTGGGAGTATTCGTAGAAGAAATCCATAAACCCACGATTAGCACTCGGCCAAAAGCGGATGCTCCAGCAGAGAAAGGGAAAGAGGTAGAGGTCTTGGTTATTACCCCGGATTGGACAACTCCATATCTGGATTACCTGATGGAAGACAAGCTACCCGAGGACCGTGTACAGGTCGAGCGGATAA
Organism: Otatea glauca; assembly: GCA_036346275.1. Classification (NCBI taxonomy): domain Eukaryota; kingdom Viridiplantae; phylum Streptophyta; class Magnoliopsida; order Poales; family Poaceae; genus Otatea; species Otatea glauca. The sequence continues at coordinate 21,057,439 of CM070729.1, forward strand.
TGCGTCGAAGCAAGAGTTATGTGGTCGTCAGATAAGAGCTCTACCGTAAAAGCTCCTCTGGCGTACTGCGACGATGCATATCAGAACAAGAAGGGAGAAACCTGCTCAAAGAAATCCACTTGGGAATTTGTGGGAATCACGCGGCGTCATCAACCCTGGTCAGTAAAGCTTATCATCAAGGATTCTTCTGGGCGACTGCTGTCACAGATGCGGAGGACGTTGTCCGGACATGCAAAGGAGGTCAGTTCTTCGCACGACAAATGAACAAGCCGACGCAGGAATTACAAACCATCCCGATCACATGGCCATTTGCGGTCTGGGGGCTCGACATTGTGGGACCCTTGAAGAAGGCTCAGGGAGGTTATACTCATCTCTTCGTGGCCGTCGACAAATTCACCAAATGGATTGAGGCTAAGCCAGTCGCCACCATCATGGCGGCAAAAGCCAAAGAATTCTTTCACGAGATCGTGGTTAGATTTGGCGTACCCAACCGAATCATCACGGATAACGGCACTCAGTTCAGAGGCGGAATATTTCAAGACTGGTGCGAGGAACTTGGCATAAAAATTTGCTTCGCGTCAGTCGTGCACCCCCGAAGTAATGGGCAAGTCGAACGAGCCAACGGCATGGTGCTCCAAGGCATAAAGGCGAGAATTTTCGATCGGCTCCAACCATATGCCACTCGGTGGGTCAAAGAATTGCCTTCGGTGCTCTGGGGGCTACAAACCACCCCGAGCAGAGCAACCGGGCAGTCACCTTTCTTCCTGGTATATGGCTCTGAGGCGTCCTACCCACCGAGTTAGAATTCGGATCCCCACGTGTTCGGAGTTATGAAGAGATTGCCTCAGAAGACGGTCGGCTAGAAGACCTCGATCGACTGGAAGAAGCCAGGGATGTTGCAACAATTCGGTCGGTGAAGTACCTTCAGGGCTTACGACGCTATCACAGACGCAATATAAGGAGCCGCGCGTTCTCTAAAGGAGATCTGGTTCTAAGAAAGAATCAAAAGTGCGAGCACAAACTCTCCCCAAGCTGGGAAGGCCCTTACGTCATTGATGAAGTGGTTCACCCCAGAGCCTATAGACTCAAGCGCGAAGACGGCTCGGCAGTCAGCAATACTTGGAATATAGAACAGTTACGTCGTTTCTTCGCCTATACTCTGTACTTCATTTGTTCCTCTATGAATGAAAGTTCAATTAGAGAGTTGCTTTTATATAATATTCTTTATAATCATAAATACGAGTGCTTTGCTCTTATGCTAAGGTTCAAGGACATGAGCCATAAACCATGTCCTGTAGCTCAATTTGAGTCAGTTGGACAAGATTCCCAGTCAAACCACTCGAAGATATATGCATTTTGTATTCAGATGACGCAGGAGCAGGAAACACCTTTACACGCTTTCAGCTTAAAGGTCCAAATTTTCTACGATTGACAAAGAAGTGTCCCTGACTTCCTCCTAGAGCTCTGCAAGATCTCGCCTTCATCTACGCTATGGCGAGCCTTCCTAAGGGCCTCAAGATCTACTCGGGGATAGAGGGACTTGGTAATCGCCAAAGTCTGGCTGACGCCATTGGCCACCGTCTCCTTCAAAAGGTTCTTGAGCGCCCCAGGAGCCTCCTCCAACCGAGAGATGACCTGGTCCTTGCTAAGTGGCCTCTCACTGTAACACCCTAATTTTTGCTCTAACTTAAATTTTGGAGTATTTTTATTTTTGTGATTTTTTTGGGAATTTTTTTAAATTTAATTGGATTTATTCAAATAGGGCTTTTCTTGAAAACAATTGAATAATGGAAAAGTTTTTGCAAAGTTTTATTGCAAATATTTTAATTGAGTTCCAAATATCTCAAAGTAATTTCTGGAATTTTTCTAGAATTTTTCTGCTATTTTAAAAGCTCCAAATGATTTAATTGAATTTTTGGAATTATTTTAAATGTGAAATGTTTTAAAATCACATGAACAAAGAATGGGCCGAGCCCATTCGCGGCGTGTCGCACCGCCTCACAAACCCTAGCGCCGCCAGCCCAAGCCATCCGATCCGGATCGCACGCCTGTCGCGTGTGCCACGTCGCTCGCTGCGTGAGCTTCTGATCGTCGCCGACGAACGCACGTGATCGCGCCACGCCGCTTGTCCCGCGAGATCATCGGAGACGTGGGCGTTGATGGCCGTGACTTCCACCGCCGCTTACGCGCACGCCGAGGCAGCCCTTAAGTCCCGCTGAAGGCGTCGTGCGAGGCTTTCACCCGCATCTTTGACTCCTCGCACGCACGCCGAGACTCCTCTAGCGCCGTGACGAGCTCGCCGTGAGTTGCTTCTTTGTGCCGCGCCGTTGGCCGCTTGCTTTGCCACGCGGTTTCTCGCCGTCGCCAAGGTCACCGAGTAATCCTTCCGCCACGCCGCCGAACGAGCCACTTCATCACGCCGAGAAGCCTCAGAGCGCCGTGGTCGCGCCATCTTCCTCGACCGGCAGCCTTTTCTTCGCGGGCCGCCATCGCTTCACCGAAGCTTCGCCGTCCGTCCGATCTTCATCGCGACGCTCGTTCGCCCACGCCACCCTTCTTTGTGTTCTTCTAGAGTAGATCTGCACTGCTAGATCCGGATTGAATGGCTTGGATTAGATCTAGTTTCGCGTTGTGTTTTGTCTTAGCCGTTGGATCGTTAGTGAACGCTGAGATTGTGCCGCGTAGCGGTCGAATAGTAAACTCGGTGCCGTGAGGTCGTTAGATTAGATCTAAACGGTAGAGATTGGATCTGGTTTTGCCCTAAGGATCCGCTGCGTTGATTTGAATGTGTGGCGGAGATGGCACCGCACTCGCCAAATCACGTGTTGACGCGTGGGCATTTTGATCGGGCGGAGACCGATCCAGCCGCCGATTTCGGTGCACCGTCGCGATTGCGCCCGCGGTCGCCGCATGAACCGAGACGTCGCAGCTGGCGGCGCGGTGCTGGCCGTTGATCCGAGCGCCATTGGATGTGCGACGACGCGGAGGCGCAGAGCCGGCGTCGCCGCGCTGGATGCGTGGTCGATCGCTGATGCGCGACGCGTGCCGCACGCATCTCGATCTGCATGCCGCGGCGCGCGCGTGAGAGATCTAGCCATTGATCCAACGAACGGTTCGGATCTTGCCGCGTGGCTGCATCGCTCGTGAACCGAGTCCACGGTAGACGTGAGCCGAGCCGCGAACCCATCCATAGACGAGCGACGTGGCGACCTCTCGGCGTACACGTCGTCTTGGCGACGCTATCACGACGCCATAAATATGTTTTATATAAAAATATTTTGACGAAATTCATTTCTGTGCTGACGCCATCATGACGCGATGCTGACGCCATATATGCGAATTTCAAGATAAAAATAATTCAGAAAAATCGGATTTTCTTAATTTCGTATTTTGATTTTATTCAAACTTCAAATGGCTATAACTTTTGCATTTTAACTCGGATTTGGGTGATTCAAATTTCTAAAAATTCATAAAATTATGAGCTATTTAATGGTGAATTTTATTTGAATTTTTGAGGTCATCTAGTATTCTGTATTAGCTATTTATTACATATTTTGTTTGTACAGCGTGAGCGCAAATTTGCCGGAAAGTTTCGAGGAAGAATTCGTCGCTCAAGACCAAGCTACGGAACACGACCAGCAACTCTTTGAAGGCAAGTGATGCTTTGATCATTTTGATCCCAGATTTTAAAAATGTAATTTATGCTTTGAAACTATGCATGCTAATTATTTAAAATGAATTTAGATTAATTTGGGATAATGTAGTTAATCAACCCATTTTGTTATGCCACCTTGAATTATTAACTGTATGCCCTAAATCATTGTCACCCTAAGTTGATTATATCAGTTGGATGTTAATATTGTGCCAACACGGGAGGCTAGACCGTGAGTAGATGCTTAGCCTTGCAACGAATCATGAGTGTTCTTTCGGAAAAATGCTACAATACTGATTAAAGACATATTGAATGTATTTTGAAAAGTGGTGTGATGATGCCACATGATGAGATTGAGGTACAACGACCGTGTGGTTCCGCATCGATGTTGAGTTATTGCCGCATGTGTTGCAAATAATCAACCGGGTGGGAAATGATTTAGACTGGGGCAAGTGGCAGAGGTCAGTGTGCCGTGTGGGCTGTGTGGCATTGGGTTGATGAGTGTTGTGAGTCCGTGTGCCACAATGGGCCGGTGCCACCGTTGAGTGTTGGAAGTCTTGCCTTGGCCGCTTAAGGACTTCACCTTGCAAGCCTTTGATCCGAGTCACCCGTACAACCACATGTACGATATGGGACAGACCTAGTTGACTAGGGTTACGATATCTTTCCTCCGATACCTCGGGGTGACAAGACACGTGGGTGTATCTGTATGGGGAGCGTACGTACTACGGCTTGGTGCCCATCCAACGGTGATTGGCCGGTCCTATACTTCGCTCTGTGTGAGGAAGTGATAGCGAAGGCAACACTGGAGAGGTTCTTTGGTTAAGGTAGAGGTTCTGAAAAGCTTTGTTGCGGACAATCACTGTGTGGTGAGCGGTGTATCTTGTGGGTAAAGTGTACAACCTCTGCAGAGTGTTAAAACTATTGAATAGCCGTGCTCACGGTATTGAGCATTGCTCGGGATTCTGATCAAGGGGTAGATTTTCATAAACAAAACATGGAAGGGGTGGCTGTGTGCCAAGTGTTAAAATGAACTATTAGGCGTGTGCCGAGAATCCTCGAGGAAAAACCATTTGAAATTATTATTACGTATAACTGTTCCATTGCTTTAATCTAACTAAGATATTGGTTAAAAATCTTTGCTTGATGCAAAAGAACCATTTAAGCCAATCCTTTGGAATAAGCTCTGCATATAGTAATAGCGCCGCATTACATGCATTACTTGTTGAGTGCCTTGTGTACTCACCCCACCATGCTTATCAACCCCAACATCGCTGGATGAGTCTACACCAGCTTGGGAGGAGGAGTACATCGAGGACACGATGAACTAGGGGGCAAGCCCAGTCAGTTGCCTGTGGCAAGATGAAGGCTTCCACGACTTTTACTTATGTTCCGCTGCTATTTCTTTACTTTGATTAATGTAAGCCCTGTGTGGCTAACTTATCTCGTAAGGAGACCATAAGGTCGTACAACTCGGTTTATATACATGTTTGCACTATTTATTCTTATATCCTTGTGTTTGTCTGTGATGTGCAACCCTGTATGCCTGTGTGTGCTAGCGTGATCCTGGACTGGCACAGAATACACAGAGGGTCCGGATTTGCAGATTCGGGGCCCGACACTCACCCACGGGGTGAAACGAACTCAGCAGCGGGCCAGATGCCTCCTGTATCTTGGCACAGGACGCCTCGAGGGCTTCAACCTTCTCGCTGAAGATGGCGTACTGCGCCCGAGTTCTGAATTTATAATCTGTAAGGCAAAGCATCAGAAAGGGCAGTGAAGGCATGACGGAGCCAAGTCGCCGGTTATACCTTCAAATCCCTTCTCCAGCTTTTCTCGGGAATCTTGTGCGGCTTTAAGTTGTCCTTGGAGCTTCACGAAGGCCGAATCCCGGGCTGGTGTGGAGATAAGAAGATCAAAAAGCTAGTCGATTAAGCGAAAGCATGGGATGGCCCAAGAAATAGCTACCTCGAAGGGAGTCGATAACGTCCAGCTTCTCCTGGCGTAGAGCGCTTTGTTCCTCCCGCGACGCCTGGACCTCGGACCGAAGGGATCGCAGCTGGCCGCATGCTCGGCCTTGACGCGTTCCAAGTCTGCCAAGTACTCTAGGCGCGTCCGAATTTCAGGGAGCATCCTTTGGAAGTATTCGGATTTCTGCTCGAAGCGCTCCCCTATTTTCTATAATCATCACGGGAAAAGGTAATCACATGACAAAAGACGGAAGCAGAGATATAGCGATTGTGGAGGAATGCTTACCTGGGCTGCTCGCGCACAAGCCGCGGCGTGAATATAAAAATCGTTCCTCTCCTTCTCCTGCTCCTCCAGGTCGTCCAGGAGCTTCAAGCCTTCATCCTCATCGACCCATGCGGCCTCCGTTATCAGCCGGGGGCGAGCAGGGGCTGGTGGGACTCAGTGGATCTCTTGGACCTCGGGGACGGGCAGGAGGTCAATTTCGGAGCAACGGGATCCGGCACCGAAGCAGGGAGAGTAGGAGATGGCACCGAAGGACTGGGAGGCACCTCGGTATCCTCGAGGACGGCCCCCCGACCGGGGCACAAACTTCCTGGGGCTCAACCTCAGCAGGGGCCTTAGACGGTGTCCCGACAGGGACATCGAGCGAAGGATCCCTATGAAGAAAAATTGTCAGTGAGCCTGCAGAACGAGCCGAATAGGAGTCGACAAAGTAACAAACCTGTCGGATTTCCTCATCTTGATCGGGGGCTTCTTCCGAGCAGTCGGGCCACCCCCGGAGGAACCACTCGGACCGCCACCGACTGACGCTCGGGGCTTGTCTTGAAAGCTCGAGTCCTTCGGCTTAGGACGCAACTGAGCCACAGGCTCACGGGGGAGAGGAGCCGAAGGCGCTGGAGCTCGTGCTGATGGGTCCTGAATTTTAGGACCGCCGGCCGGGCGTCGGGGCGTCACAGGGTCATCGGATAATGTCTTTTTCCCCTTCTTCGCGGCGGGGCTTCCTGCAGGAGACCTCGCTCGACGTTTCGGGGAACAGCCTATGCGAGTAGGCATTTTCGGGAGGGGAGTGACACTGAAGAACGCAATGCGGTCCTGGAAATGAAGATTAAGAGTTAGAAGACATTCAGAGACTAAGGGAAACGAAATCTCTCAGCAAAACCCGCCTACCTCAGGAGGAGGGTGTGAAGCGGTGAAGGACCTCGGGCACTTAACGGAGAATATTTCGACGCTCGGGATGAAGAATTCTCCGGCCCGAGCGCATATCTTTTCCTTTGACAAATCGTCGGGCCGCTCCCGGGTCGGGTCATCTTTTCCTTCGTATGCGAATCCTAGATGAACTCGCTCCTTCAGGGGCTAAGTCCGGCGAGTGACAAAATGGAGAGCCAGACCTACTCCTGTGAGTCCGTCCTCCTTTAGCTTCCCGATCAGCACCAGGAGATCAGACACTTGGTCCATGTCAGCGGAGTTGGGGGTAGACACCCAGGAGATAGATACGTTGGGACGGCGCCCGGCGAAGGGAGGTAGGGCTAAATCGAGGTTGGCGCAATAAAACCACTCCCGATGCCAGCCCTTGTTGGAGGTTTTGACGGGGATGGCAAAGTAATCCTTCTGACCCCTCCCACTGAAATCGGCCGCCCCAACAACCTTGGGGTCGCTCTTGGAAGGGTAAGGTTTCAAAAGGTAAAGGTGGCGAAAAAGATCAAAATGGGGACTGATGCCCAGGAAAGCTTGACAGAGATGGACGAAAAGAGAGATTTGCAGAATAGAATTGGGATTCAAGTTCACCAACTCGATTTTGTAGAAGAAAATAAGGCCACGGAGAAAAGTGCTGACCGGCAGACCAAGCCCGCGATGAAAAAAGGATTCGAATACCACTACCTCTTCGGAGCGAGGGTTGGGGACGGATTCACCAGCGACCGGACGGGCCGAGATCAGGGTTAGGTCCGGGATGATCCCGTCATCTACCATGGATTGCAACTTCTCCTCTGTCGTTGTCGAGGTCATCCAATCTTGCGGCGAAGGCGGTGAAGAAGAGGAAGACATTTTCGTAGGGAAATCGACGGCGGCACGAAGGAGCAAGAACGATGAAGGTTAACCCTAGTGGCGGAGAAGTCAGGAAGGCAAGGAGGTGAAAGGAGCGAGGGCGCAGTAAAAGAATGAACCGTCGGGCGTCGTACGGCCTAACCTTTAAAAAAGGGAAAATGAGGTCTCCGCCGGATCGGCGAAAAAGACTGCGAAACGTCTCGCCCTTTCAGATTCCCCATAAATGATTTGCAGGCCTGTCGTTTCGACTCACGGAGTTTGACGGGATTTGACCAAGTCGCATTGGGGCCACGTTACTCCCCGCAATGGGACATTTTTCCCACTTACCGTACTAAACGGGACGTGGATGACTTCCAAATTGGATAAAAACATGTATTCTCGTGGTACGCCCCACGCTGGGTCGATAGGTGGTTACCGCACGACGAAATCATGTACCGCGAGTCGAGCCTAAACAGGCATGGATCCAAGGGTGTGCCCCACGAGGGTCGTGAAAGCTGTGCGTCGTATTAAACGACTATGGACACCCTTCGGATGAAAAAGTGATACGCTCCAAGAGAGCCTAAGCTGTGTCCAACATCAGTCGGGAAAGGGTATCACTCGGCCAAGAGCCTTGTAAGCATGATACACTCCAAGAGAGTCTGAGCCGTGTCCGACACCAGTCGGGAACAGGTATCACTCGGCCAAGAGTCGCATAAATCTTGATACGCTCTAAGAGAGCCGAGCCGTGTCCTAAGGACATGGGTATCATTCGGCCATGAGCCAGGATAACCTCGTTACGTCCCAAGTTGGATTAAAAACTATATCTCCCAACAGTCAGATATGGGGATCGCTCGGCCAAGGGCCACGAAGTGCTCCAAGTCGAGCCTAAGCTATGTCTTGTGGCAGATGGCCGCCTCCTTTCAGGTTCAAGCAACGCACGAGGTCCGAGACACCCTAGAATGGGACTAATACACGGTTAAGGGATAGACAAGTGATTCTTCTACAAAAGGTATTTCTTTATTATGTACAAAAATTCTCTAGGCATTATGCCTAGGAAACTATATGCTATAGGAGAACTACGCCTCCCCGCGGCGCGCTCGGCCAAGCACCTCAATGAGGGGATCCCTAGCCCTGTAAAGGGCAGGGACGACCACGAGGAGCGCATCGACGGCCTCGCGGTCGCGCTCCTTCGCCAACTCCTCCAGCTGTTCTTCAAAGGCTCGGTCAAACTCCTCCCAGCGCTTGACCAGCCTAGGGTCCACCTTTGCATAATGATACCACTGAGGCATGATGAGGACAGAAGCTTGAAGCAAAAGAATGGAGGGCAGAGAGCGAAGAGATACATTTTGAAGCGTTGGTACGCCTTTTATAGGCGATTTGGTGAAATTGAAGTAAGTGCCAAGATATTAAGCGTCGGAAGCCGAAGAGATTTAGAGTTAATACAACTTCAGAAGACGAAGAGTTTTTCAGTAGAGCAAGTTGGCGCAGGAAAACAAGACGACCTCGAAGACTGCCCAATGATTGTCTACGATGATTATTAAAACTTCAGGCGGGAAAAGTATCAAATCTACATTTTTGTGACACAAAAAGAAGTTCGTGAGGCTGCTTGTGATAAAGCCTGCTCGGTAGAAGGTTGCACTTGAGGGAGGCGAAAATCAAGTGTTATAATCAAGTCCTTCATAATTCGCTCGCTGTAAAAAGAAGTTTCCCAGCTGAATGAAGGAACCGATCGGAAATTCAGGCAGGGAGCCAGAAACAGCAACGCAAGTAGAAGTTTGAAGTTGGAACATAGCGATCGGATCATGAAGCACTCGGGGGCTACTGTAGAATATAAGAATCCAGGTACCTTCAGGTCAGGCCCAAGAGTAAGGCCTAGAAGATACTCCCCGCGTCAGGCCCCACTGCCATGCGCAAGGGGGCATATCCTAAAGGAAGTTAAACGTATATTTACAGTTGTAATCCGAGTCGTTAACAAGGTAGATAAAGATGTAAACTCTATCCTGTAATCGACTAGAATCTTGTAACCGATCGGAATCTCTTAACCGATTAGGACTCTGTAAGTCGCGCCACCCCCCACTATATAAGGGATAGGGCGAGGAGCGACATAGGGGTTGAATCATCCAGACATCCAAGCATAGAGCACCACATATCGCCCAGAGCATATTGCGCTTTGTGCAACCCCAGATCTAAGAGATACATATAATCCCAGCACACAGGATTAGGGTATTACCTCCACCGCTGAGGGCCTGAACCTGTCTAAGATCCCTGTTTTGTGTGACCTTCGAGTTTGAGATCGAGCGCCTACCCCATAAATTCATTGCCGACTACAAAAGTCGACACTACTTTTAAGTTTTGCAATTTCTAATTTGAATTGTTGCATAACCTTTGCTACTCATACATAGCCTTCCGAGCTCCACTCTCTTCCAATTCAGTTGCAGGTTTACTTTGCAATCGCATACCCCACCATTGTCACAGGTTATCACGAACTAGCCTACCGAATTGCACCACCTATCACAGTTGGTAAGAAACTTGCTAGAGCTTGGTAAGAAGCTTGAGCGAGAGTGATCTTTACCTTTTGTCCACCACCTAGTAGTTGATAGGAAGAATATATACTCCTTTTTTTCCTTCTTGTCTTCTACTAACAATGACAGGATCACATAATGAAATTCCGGATGGAGACGAATGTGTTGCAAAAATTAAGCTCATGAAGTACGTGGAGGATCATCAAAACGCGTTGAGAGGCATCGACGCAAACCTCGCCAAGCTTGCTCAAGACAACGGACATAGGATGGAGCGAATTGAGCGGAGCATTGCCAACATCATCACCAGAATGGAGTACCTAGAGAGGCAGCCGCCTCCACCTGCAGATCCTGCACCTCCCAATGGAGGTCGAAGGGAGGGCAATCTTGCTGCCCCTAGAGATGAAGAAGCATTCCCTGCCCGACGACATAGAGGATGATGAAGGAGAAGAAAGTGTTGGCAATATGGATCAAGTTGTTGAACGGAATGCTCGTTTTCACGATCGTCTTCGCCGCAATCGTCATGGTATGGGAGGTAAGAATGGTAATGCTAATCGACATCATGGTAATGTTAATGATACATTTTCTAAAGTTAAGTTTACCATGCCTTTCTAAAGTTAAGTTTACCATGCCATCTTTTGTGGGTCGTTATAATCTGGATGAATATTTAGAATGGGAGCTATCTTGGATAATTTTTTTTATGCTTTGAAGTCCCAGAAGACACAGAATAAGACTTGCCACTAGTGAATTTACTAACTTTGCATCATATTGGTGGCATGAAATTAAACAAACAGATAATGTCCGAACCACTTGGAATGGTTTGAAAGAATGCATGCGAGTTAGATTTGTACCCTCATATTATGCTAGAGATTTATTGAATAAATTGCAGTGCTTGAACCAAGGTAATAAGTCCATAAAAGAGTATTATCAGGAGTTACAAATTGGTATGTTGCGTTGTAAAGTGCAAGAAGATGAGGATGCAAAAATGTCTAGATTTTTTGGGGGTTTAAATCATGAAATTCGAGACATATTAGAGTATAAGGATTATCATAATATCACTCGTTTGTTCCATCTTGCTTGCAAAGCTGAAAGGGAAGTACAGGGACGACAAGCTCGATCACGAGGAGTTACTTCTGTAGGATCTCCTCCAACTCGGGCCACACTTAGGGTGCCACCAGTGGCACCTTCTGCTGGTCGCTCTACACCATCTTCTTTCCATGCACGTTCCGCTGTCGACTTCTGTAGTCAGCAATAAATTTATGGGGTAGGCGCTAGATCTCAAACTCGAAGGTCACACAAGACAAGGGGTTTTGATAGGTTCAGGCCCTCAGCGATGGAGGTAATACCCTAATCCTGTGTGCTGGGATTATAAAGATCTCTTGGATCTAAGATTGCTCAAAGCGCAATATGCTCTGGGTGATATGTGGTGTGCTATACTCTATGGCTTGATTGCTCTATGCTTGGATGATCGGATCCCTATGTTGTTGCCCGCCCTCTCCCTTATATAGCGGGGGTGGGACGGCTTACAGAGTCCTGATCGGTTAAGAGATTCTGATCAGTTACAAGATTCTAATCGGTTACAGGATAGAGTTTACATCTTTATCTACCCTATTAACGGCTCGAATTGCAACCATATCTATCATATCTAAATATAAGTTCAACTTCCTTTAGGATATGTCCCCTTGCGCACGGCAGCGGGGCCTGACGCGAGGAGTATCTTCTGGACCTCCCTCTTGGGCCTGTCATGAGGGTACCCGGGTTCTTATATTCCACGGTAGCCCCGAGTCCTTTGCGATCAGTTGCCGCCTTCTGGTTGCAGCCAAGTGAGTCATGCTTCACGCTGAGTGCTTCGAGTTCTTAATGCGACTTCCAACTAGTTTTCCTTTATAGCCGAAAGTGCCTGTTGTAGGCAAAGAGATCGTGAAGGACTCAATAGAGCTCCACGCGTTAAACTTTCCGAGTGGTTCCTAGCCCCATTATTGGAATTCTGGCAGTCGGCTCATCTTGGGACATCGTATCCCAAACGATATGCAGAAGTCAAAACGCTTTTCCCGCTCAAGGCAAAATTTAGCACCGCTCCCTTTAAATTCATTAAATGCGAAGTTCTTGATGTAAATCGTTGAAGTGTTGGCTCACACATCGCATCCAAATTTAGTAGCCACGAAATCATGTATATGCGAGAACTTAGGCAATGTACAAACAATTCACTCGGATGTGATGTCCGACTGGTGTATATATAATTTTAGAGTTTTTTACTCTTTTTCCTTATTGATTTTGAATTCATCCGAGTGGTTTCACTCTTTTGTTTTAAGCACTCTGCCCGACTAGTCTAGCCCCCGAACGTTGGGAGTCGGCTCATGGCTCTTTTTCCTAGGCACGTGTTTTGGGTGACTAAAGTTCGCCGTTCATGGGGTCAGAGCTTCACAACTCGGAGTTATCGCACTCGGATTCACTTGGAATCGTTAAGAAAAAGAAGAAAAATACAACTCAGAAAAATATGTGCGCATGCGCACACTATTAGGTGTAGCCCCCGACTTACTGCTCAGTTGTGGGTCAACTAAGTAGCAAGTCAGGAAAGTCAACAATTTTATTTATAATGACATAATTGAGTAAAAAGCGACTTAGCTGCTTTATGCTCCATGTGTTGCTGACGATCATGCCGTCTTTGCTCGTGGCGCAGGCATAGGCTTGTAGATGGTGTGGCGGCGCTCGAAGTGCGGCGTGGCTCGTGGCGCGAAGGTGGCGCTGGCGCGGCGTGGCTCCGGCGAAGGTGGCGCTCGGGGCGCAGGCGTGGCTCGTGGCCGTGAGCTCGTGGCCGTGCCGAAGGTGGCACTCGGGGTGCAGGCGTAGGCTCGTGGCCGTGCCGAAGGTGGCACCCGGGGCACCGGTGTAACTCGTGGCCATGCCGAAAGCCGCGTGGGAGCGCGAGTGCGCTTGTCGGGACCCTAACCTGCAAATCCGGACCCTCTGTGTATTCTGTGCTAGTCCAGGATCACGCTAGCACCTGATCTTCTGAGGTTGCACATCACGGACATTCACAGCGATATAAGAATAAATAGTGCAAACATTTATATAAACTGAGTTTGTACGACCTTATGGTCTCCTTACATAAAATCAGCCACACAGGAATTACATTATTTAGAGTAAATGAAATAGCAACGGAACAAAAATAAATGTCGTGGAAGCCTTCAACTTGCCACAGGCAACCGACTGGGCTTGCCCCCTAGTTGTTCGGATCCTTAATGTATTCCTCCTCCCACACTGGTGTAGACTCCTCCACTGATGTTGGGGTTGATAAGCAAGGCGGGGTGAGTACACAAGGCACTCAACATGTAATGCACAGAATGCAGCGCTATTACTATATGCAAAGCTTATTCCAAAGGATTGGCTTAAATGGTTCTTTTGCATCAAATAGCATTTTTAAACCAGTATCTTGTTTAGATTAAAGCAGTGAAACAGTTATAAGTAATACTAATTTTCTTCAAAGGATTTTTCTTCGAGGATTCTTGGCACACAGCCTTAACAGTGCATATTTAACACTGGCACACAGCCACCCTTCCCACACTTTGTTTAAGAAGATCTACCCCTTGACTGTAATCCCCGAGCAATGCTCAATACCGTGAGCACGGCTATTCGAATAGTTTTGACACTCTGCAGAGGTTGTACACTTTACCCACAAGATACAGCCACTCACCACACAGGTGATTGCCCGCAACAAAGCTTTTCAGGAACCTCTACCTTAACCAAAGAACCTCTCCAGTATTACCCTCGCTATCACTTCCCTCACACAGAGCCGAAGTATAGGATAGGTCAATCACCATTGGATGGGCACCAAGCCGTAGCATAGGTACGCTCCCCCATACAAATACACCCCCGTGCACTGCCACCCCGAGGTATCAGAGGAAAGATTTCAAAACCCTAATCAACTAGGTCTATCCCATATCAGACATGTGGTTGTACGGGTGACTCAGATCAAAGGCTTGCAAGGTGAAGTCCTTAACTGAACAAGGCAAGACTTCCAACACTCAACAGTGGCACACAGCCCATTGTGGCACACAGACTCACAACACTCAACAACCCATTGCCACACAGGCCCACCTGGCACACAGCCTCTTTCCACTTGCCCCAGTCTAAATCATTTCCCACCCCGTTGATTATTGTGCAACACATGCCAACAATAAATCAACATCAGTATGGAACCACACAGGTCCCCACACTTCAATCTCACCATGTGGCATCGTCACACCACTTTCAAAATACATTCAATATTTCGTTAGTCACTATTATAGCATTTTTTCGAAAGATCATTCATGATTCGTTGCCAGGCTAAGCATCTATTCACGGTCTAGCCTCTCGTGTTGGCATCATATTATTATCCAACAAATACAATCAATCCTAGGGTGACAAAGATTTTAGGGCATACAGATAATAATTTCATGGTGACAATAGCACTATGGGTTGATTAGGTACATTTCCCAATTTAATTTAAATTCATTTTAAATAAATTAGCATGCAAAATTTTAAAGCATAAATTACATTTCAAATTCTGGGATCAAAATGATCAAAGCATCACTTGCCTTCAAAGAGTTGCTGGTCGTGTTCCGAAGCTTGGTCTTGAGCGATGAATTCTTCCTCGAAACTTTCCGGCAAATTTACGTCTACGCGAACAAACAAAATATGCAATAAATAGCTAATACAGAAGACTAGATGACCTCAAAAATTCAAATAAAATTCATCATTAAATAGATCACAATTTTATGAATTTTTAGAAATTTTAATCACCCAAATCCGAGTTAAAATGCAAAAGTTATAGTCATTTGAAGTTTGAATAAAATCTGAAAATACAGAAATTAGAAAATCCGATTTTTTCGCATTATTTTTATACTGAAAAATCCATTTATGACGTCAGCATTGCATCATGATGACGTCAGCACAAAAAAGAATTTCGGGCGAAATATTTTTATATAAAAAAATATTATGACGTCAGCGATGACGTCAGCATGACACGTGGCATGCCGAGAGACTGACACGTGGCATGCCGAGAGACTGCCACGTCGCTCTGGTCTATGGACTGGGTCCACGCCCGGCTTTGGTCCACCTTGGACCAGCGGCACTGTGTCTGTGCACCGGGTGACGCAAGCACGACCAATCCCCTGGCGACACGCGGCGCTAAACTAATCGCCGAGACTCGATTCAATCTCGTCCATCCGATTTAAAATGAACGGCCAAGATTCGTGCGACTTTTCGCATCACTTCTACCGCGGAGCCCGCACGTGGCTTCACCGTGACCCTCGGATCCAAATCGAACAGCCACGATTAATCGGGCGACGTCGACAGAAACGACGGCGCTGACTCCTCGATTTCCGCGCGTCACGCGTCAGCACGGGACTGGCCCGATGCGCGGTGCGATCTCATTCGCTCGATTCAAAATGAACGGTCGAGATGAGCCAAGGCTATCGGCTCTGGCCTACTGCAGCACGACACGCGGCGCGATCCAAGGCGACCGGCGCGCATCCGACGGCTATGACATTTACGTGACGCGACTAGATATAAACCCTACAATCTAGATCTAACGGCTGAAATAAACTAATGTGAATCTAATCGAAGCAATCTAAACCATTGATTAAATCCAACGGCTGAAAAGTGAAGGTGAAGATTACTGTTGGGTGGCGACGTGGACGAATCTGGTGCGTTCGGTGGCGATCGGACGGTGGACGAAGCTCGGCTAGCGGTGATGTCGCGGCGGCGTAGATCTCACCGGAGAGGAAGAAGACGATGTGCAACGCGGCGCTACGGGGCTTCTCCGGCGTGAAGATCTGGCGTGTTCGATGCGTCTCGGGGCGGGCGTTACTCCGGAGGCCTTGGCGACAGCGGAGATGGACCGACGGAGAGGGAAATGGCGAAAAACAGCGGCGGCGCAAAGGGAACAACTGCGGCGAGCTTTTGCGGGCAAACGGAGGCTTTTCGGGAGGCGCGCGCTAGGGCTACAGACGCGTCTGGGAGTGCACAACACGGGGGTGGCAGCGGCGCACTAAATAGCGCCTCGACGTGCACGCAATCCTCGGCGAAACGGTCGGACATGCAGGTGGCCGTTGCTTCGACGATCTCGCGAGGAAGAAGCGACGTGGCGAAATCCCGTGCGTCTGCGTGCAGTGATCCGACGGGCGAGGCAGCGAACCGACGCGACAACTCCTCAGTCGCACGATGCCGATCCAACGAACGAAACGCGGCGGCGGCTAGGGTTTGCGCGGCGCGGGCTGAGTTGGGCCAACGACGCAAATGGGTCGGACCGAATGGGGTTTCGGCCCAACACTATTCCAGCGATTTTTAAATCGTTTTCGAATTAAAATAATTCACATAAATAAACAAAGCCAAAAAAGATAGGAAAAATGCCCAGAAAAATCCAGAAAAATTCTGAAAAATATTTTGGAACATTTAGAACCCAAATAAAATATTTCCAACAAAACTTTGCATAAAATTTTGCGTGAATTGAATTGAATTCAAGAAAGGTCAAAAATAAAAATAAATCCAATTAAATTTTAATAAATTCTCAAAAATTCTCAAAAATAAAAAATATTCCAAAATTTAGATTAGGAAAATTTTAGGGTGTTAAAAACCTCCCCCCTTAATAGAATCTCGTCCCCGAGATTTAGGGCTGGCTAAAGAAACAGGTCAGGAAACTCCTTCTTTAGGTCTTCTTCGCGTTCCCACGTTGCTTCACCTTCCGAATGGTTGCTCCACTGAACTCTGCAGAACCGTGTTAACTTGTTCCTTGTCTCTCTATCCATTATGTCCAGAATCTTCACTGGATGCTCCTTGTAGGTCAGATCTTCTTGCAGCTCAATTTCCTCCAAAGGTGTTTGCTCCTCTGGTACTCGGAGACACTTCTTCAATTGAGACACATGGAATACGTCATGCACTCCTGCCAAGGACTGTGGCAACTCCAATTGATATGCAACTTCTCTATGACTCAAGATCTTGAACGGCCCAACATATTTGGGTGCGAGCTTCCCTTTTGCATGGAACCTTCTGACTCCTTTGAGTGGCATCACTCTAAGGTACACAAAATCTTCGGGTTCAAAGCTCAAATCTCTACGACGATTGTCGGCATAACTCTTCTACCTTGATTGAGCAACCCTCAGTCTTTCCCTGATCAGGGCGATCTGTTCTTCCGCTCTCTGAAGAATGTCCGGTCCAAAAACATGTCGTTCACCTGTCTCATTCCAATTCGGTGGTGTTCGACAGGATCGACCATACAGAGCTTCAAATGGAGACATCTGTAAACTCGCCTGATAACTGTTGTTGTAACTGAACTCAGCATAAGGCAAACACTTGTCCCATGAAGTAGAATATGCCAAGGCACATGCCCTCAACATATCTTCCAGTATCTGGTGAACTCTCTCGGTTTGACCATCTGTTTGCGGATGGTATGCTGTACTGAAGTTCAAACGAGTCCCCATTGCTTCATGTTGCTTACCCCAAAATCTGGAGGTAAATCGGGTACCTCTGTCAGACACTATTTTCTTCGGTACTCCATGCAAACAGACAATTCTTGCCATATAAAGTTCTGCTAACCGGTCTCCGGAATAAGTGGTCTTTACCGGTATAAAATGTGCAACTTTAGTTAAGCGATCCACTATGACCCATATGGAATCATATCCACCTTGAGTTCTAGGCAACCCGGTTATGAAATCCATACCAATTTCTTCCCATTTCCATTCAGGTATCTTTAGGGGTTGTAATAGCCCCGCTGGTCTCTGGTGCATAGCTTTGACTCTTTGGCATGTGTCACATAATGCAATATATTCGGCGACTTCCCGTTTCATGCTTGGCCACCAAAATCTTTCCTTTAAATCTTGATACATTTTCGCACTTCCTGGATGAATCGAGTACTTGGAGTCATGGGCCTCCTCCAGAATTAGCTGCTTCAATTCCTTTTTGTTCGGCACACAAATGCGCCCTTTAAACCACATAGTACCCTTCTCATCCAGTTTGAAATCCTTTGCCTTGCCTGCATCCATCTTGTCCTTAATTCTCTTGATTTTATCGTCATCTTTCTGCTCTTCCCTGATCTGATCTTCCAGGGTAGGTTTTACTTCCAAAGTTGCTAAAAATCCTTCTGGTACCATTTCTAGTTCTAATTTCTAGAAATCCTTACACAATTCTGCCTAACTTGTTTCCAACAGCAGATTTACACTGTGGTTCTTTCTGCTCAAGGCGTCTGCCACCACGTTGGCTTTACCAAGATGGTAATGAATTCCAACATTATAGTCTTTGATTAACTCTAGCCATCTTCTTTGCCTCATATTTAGGTCAGCTTGCGTGAAGATATACTTAAGACTTTTATGATCAGCATACACTTCACATCTATTTCCGATGAGATGATGACGCCATATTTTTAGGGCATGCACTACGACAGCTGATTCCAAATCATGAGTCGGATAGTTCTCCTCATGTGGTCTCAATTGTCTTGATGCATAGGCAATTACCTTCCTGTTTTGCATCAACACGCATCCCAATCCCTGACGCGATGCATCACAATAGATGTCAAAACCTTGATGAACGTCAGGTAAAACTAATACAGGTGCCAATGTTAATCTTTTCTTCAACTCCTGAAAACTCTTCTCACACTCAGGTGTCCATAAGAATTTCTTTTCCTTTTTCAACAATTGCGTAAGAGGTCTCGCAATCGTGGAGAATCCTTCGATGAATCGACTGTAATATCCCGCCATTCCAAGGAAACTACGGATTTGGGTTACCGTCTTCGGCTGCTCCCAATGCAAAATCGTCTCCACTTTCTTTGGATCTATCGCAACTCCTTCTGCTGTCATTATGTGTCCAAGAAATTCAACCTTATTCTTCCAGAAGTCACATTTACTAAATTTTGCAAACAACTGTTGCTCTCTCAACTTTTCAAGAACTAACCTTAAATGTTCGGCGTGCTCTTCTCTCGTCTTGGAATAGACAAGGATATCATCAATAAACATGACACTGAACTTATCCAAGTATTCCATGAAAACCTTATTCATTAAGTTCATTAAATATGCTGGTGCATTTGTCAATCCAAAAGACATCACTGTAAACTCGTAATGTCCATATCCTGACGAAAATGCAGTCTTCGGAATATCCTCTGATCGGATCTTCAATTGATGGTATCCTGATCGGAGATCAATTTTGGAGAAGACTCCTGCTCCTCTCAACTGGTCGAACAAATCATCGATCCTGGGTAGCGGATACTTATTCTTTATCGTCACATCATTGAGTGCACGATAGTCTATACACATCCTAAAACTCCCATCCTTCTTCTTGACGAACAAGATAGGTGCTCCCCATGGCGATGAACTAGGTCTTATGAATCCTTTTTCCAGCAGCTCTTCAATTTGTTTCTTCATTTCCACCAATCCCTCTGTGGACATCCTGTAAGGTCTCTTAGCTATTGGAGCTGTCCCTGGAACAAGCTCTATCACGAACTCGATATCTCTATCCGCGGCATTCCGTAAATCCTTGGGAAAACATCAGGATATTCATTGACTATGGAAACTTCCTCCAAGCTGTCAATCTTCATGCTGTTGACCATTAATTGCCCATCTCGTACTGTTTTTGCTTCAAAATCAACCCTTCTCCCTTCTGGGCTCTCGATTGATATAACTCTTTTTCCGCAGTCCAGCACGGCCTTGTGTTCGGTTAACCAATCCATTCCCAGGATAACATCCAGGGTTTGGGTATTAAGGACGATTAAGTTCGCTAGGAACTCAACTCCATTAATTATTAGTCTTACCCCAGAACATCCTACTTTAGATCAGAGTTCTGATCCAGGGGATTGGACTATAAGCACACATTTAAGATTTACTATATCCATATCATTTTTAACAGCAAAATCTCGGGAAATAAACGAATGTGAAGCTCCCGAATTGAATAAAACAGTAGCTAGTACTGAGTTTACTAAGAACTTACCCAGTACAACGTCCGTTGCATTTTGCACCTCATCCGCAATGATGTGATTAGCTCGGCCTCGTGCGGTTGCTTGAGATGGAGTTGCTGATGTTGATGCCCCGCGGTTCATAATTGGCGCAGGAGTCCTTACGGGTGTGTTCCCCAGGTTTAAGCGGACCGAGGTGACACCTCCCTTCTTAGGGCAGTTATTGGCAAAATGCCCCAGTTCGTTGCAATGATAGCAACGTCTTCCTGCTGCCTGAGAGGTTCCTCGGTTTGTACCACGCTTGGCCGAGTCTCGAGCATTCTGACCCATCGGGTGATTTGCCGGCGGTGGTGCCCTGTCATTGCCTCTGGGCTGGTACCGATGAACCGCTGGGGTGCCATCCTCTACCTCACCGCCCCGACGACCTCCTTGTTGCGCCATTACAGGCTTTTGTTGTCATCCAACTCTCGGCGCTTGTCCTCCAAAATAAGAGCCTTGTTAACTAGCTCTTGAAAGTCAGCGAATGTGTGGGTGATCAGTCCCACCTGCAACCCTGCATTCAATCCCTTCATGAAGCGGGATTGTCTGGCCTTATCCGTAGCCACGTCTTCTGGTGCGTAGCGTGCCAGTTGGGTAAACTTATTCAGGTAATCGGCCACTGATTGGCCACCCTGCTTGAGGCTCCGAAATTCCTCCTTTTTAAGATCCATGATACCCTCGGGTACATGGTATTTGAGGAAAGCTGAGGTGAATTCCTCCCACGTGATACTCTGTGGGTCCTCATGAGCTGCGTAGAAGTTTTCCCACCACTCTGCGGCAGTTCCCTCCAGCTGGTGAGAGGCATAGAGTACCCTCTCATGTCCCATACACTGGGTTATGTGTAGCTTCCTCTCGATTGTCCTTAGCCAATCGTCCGCCTCTAGTGGATTGGCATTGCCTAAGAAGGTAGGTGGACGAGTTCGCATAAACTCTGACAACCTTGAGTAGGGGTGTGGTCCATGGTTACCCCCAGGTTGAACATTCGCAGCAGCTTGATTGGATATCTGCTGCATGGTCTGAACCATCGTGTTCATGAGTTGAGTTTGGGCAGCCAGGAAGGCTCCCAGATTCTGCATATCGACTTGCGGTAGTTGAGGGATTGGCTCCTCATTCTGGTTGTCAGCCTGATTCACTCCACTTCCGCTGGCTCCAACATTTCCACGAGTCCTCACCATCTGTTGCAAACTTCCAAGGTTAAGAAAAGAAGAAAGCATAGACAAGTAAAAGAACTTATGTGGGGGAAACAGGTGTAACTTAAATTATTTAACAACTTTATTGATATAATATAGGGTAGTATGGTTGCTCACAAGTGCCTAAGGGCAATGCAACACATACGAGACACTCACAACCAAAAACAAGTAAGCAAACATAGGACTCTACGATGACTCACACCTAGTGGTGACTCTGAAGCAAAAGACGCGACTCAAACATTCGAGTCTGGACACTACATCCGACTAGACCCGATCACTCATCGAGCCAACCCGGCTACGACTCCCCCGGAGCATACACCGGTGGGTGCTCAGGCATCGGGGCGAATTGGTCCTGATGACCTACTGCAGCTGGTGCAAAAGACCCCATCGACTCTGCTTGGTCTCTGGCCGCTGCTCTCGTGCCGCTGGCTCTGACCGTGCCTCCTACTCGCTCCTCCGATTTGGATCGTGTAGCTCGGGATCGCTCGGGCTCGGGTCCATACAGAGCCATCTCCAACTCTGGATCTTACGCATGGAGTGAGCTAAGCCTCCCGCAGATTGGATCCTTGCCTCCGTGACCTCGCCGCGAGTCCTCTCTGACTCCGGACCGCCTCGCCCAAGGCGCCCTCTGGCGATAACATACCTCGCCAGGTGGGTGATCGTGGCGTCTTCCTCCAAGAGTTCCATCCTGTCAAAGCGATTGTCTCGGCGCGGATGGTGATGAAAGATGGTGCCCTCCAATTCTGCGGAGTAGGTGCGGGCAATCTGCCGCATCGCAAGACGCGTCGTCTCCTAAATCCCGGCCTCAAAAGAAGACCTCCTGACAGTGATGTAAATAGGACGGCTCGCCCTCGTCCTCTCCCGAGCATATACTATGATCTTGACATCCCAGGCGATATCAAGTCCTGCCCGTACCACCGTGGTCCCACGATAGAGCGGTCTGTCAAATCCTCCGAGCAACTGCATCATACGCCATAACTTAGCGGCATATCCTCCGGTGCGCTCTCCATAGGTGTGGATCATCCTCATCTGCCAAAACAGACCTCATTTAAATTAAACAGAAAATAATAACAAGAATTCAGCATAGGTATGAAGCAAGGGAGAAAAAGATAAGTCGAGATTTCTTTGATATTCTTGCTCAAGTTGAGGTCTTTAGAAAATAGTTTTATCCTCCTAGGTACAACTAAACTAGGGTCAAGACCTACAGTCAGCCTGCTCTGATACCACCTCTGTCGGGACCCAAACCTGCAAATCCGGACCCTCTGTGTATTCTGTGATAGTCCAGGATCACGCTAGCACACATAGTCTTTACAGGGTTGCACATCACAGACATTCACAGCGATATAAGAATAAATAGTGCAAACATTTATATAAACTGAGTTTGTACGACCTTATGGTCTCCTTACATAAAATCAGCCACGCAGGGCTTACATTATTCAGAGTAAATGAAATAGCAGCGGAACAAAAATAAATGTCGTGGAAGCCTTCAACTTGCCACAGGCAACTGACTGGGCTTGCCCCCTAGTTGTTCGGATCCTCAATGTATTCCTCCTCCCACACTGGTGTAAACTCCTCCACTGATGTTGGGGTTTATAAGCAAGGCGGGGTGAGTACACAAGGCACTCAACAAGTAATGCACAGAATACAGCGCTATTACTATATGCAAAGCATATTCCAAATGATTGGCTTAAATGGTTCTTTTGCATCAAACAACATTTTTAAACCAGTATCTTGTTTAGATTAAAACAGTGAAACAGTTATAAGTAATACTAATTTTCTTCAAAGGATTTTTCTTCGAGGATTCTTGGCACACAGCCTTAACAGTGCATCTTTAACACTGGCTCATAGCCACCCTTCCCACACTTTGTTTAAGAAGATCTACCCCTTGGTTGTAATCCCCGAGCAATGCTCAATACCGTGAGCACGGCTATTTGAATAGTTTTGACACTCTGCAGAGGTTGTACACTTTACCCACAAGATACAGCCGCTCACCACACAGGTGATTGCCCGCAACAAAGCTTTTCAGGAATCTCTACCTTAACCAAAGAACCTCTCCGGTATTACCCTCGCTATCACTTCCCTCACACAGAGCCGAAGTATAGGACAGGTCAATCACCGTTGGATGGGCACCAAGCCGTAGCACAAGTACGCTCCCCCGTACAGATACACCCCCGTGCACTGCCACCCCGAGGTATCAGAGGAAAGATATTAGAATCCAAGTCAACTAGGTCTGTCCCATATCAGACATGTGGTTGTACGGGTGACTCAGATCAAAGGCTTGCAAGATGAAGTCCTTAAGTGACCAAGGCAAGACTTCCAACACTCAACAGTGGCACACAGCCCATTGTGGCACACAGCCCATTGTGGCACACAGACTCACAACACTCAGCAACCCATTGCCACACAGGCCCACCTGGCACACAGCCTCTTTCCACTTGCCACAGTCTAAATCATTTCCCACCCCGTTGATTATTGTGCAACACATGCCAACAATAACTCAACATCAGTATGGAACCACACAGGTCCCCACACTTCAATCTCACCATGTGGCATTGTCACACCACTTTCAAAATACATTCAATATTTCATTAGTCACTATTGTAGCATTTTTCCGAAAGATCATTCATGATTCGTTGCCAAGCTAAGCATCTATTCACGGTCTAGCCTCCCGTGTTGGCATCTTATTATTATCCAACAAATACAATCAATCCTTGGGTGACAAATATTTCAGGGCATACAAATAATAATTTCATGGTGACAATAGCAATATGGGTTGATTAGCTACATTTCCCAATTTAATTTAAATTCATTTTAAATAAATTAGCATTTTTAAAGCATAAATTACATTTCAAATTCTGGGATCAAAATGATCAAAGCATCACTTGCCTTCAAAGAGTTGCTGGTCGTGTTCCGAAGCTTGGTCTTGAGTGACTTTTCGGCAAATTTACGTCTACGCGTACAAACAAAATATGCAATAAATAGCTAATACAGAACACTAGATGACCTCAAAATTAAAAAAATTCATCATTAAATAGATCACAATTTTATGAATTTTTAGAAATTTTAATCACCCAAATCCGAGTTAAAATGCAAAAGTTATAGTCATTTGAAGTTTGAATAAAATCTGAAAATACAGAAATTAGAAAATCCGATTTTTCCGCATTATTTTTATACTGAAAAATCGCATTTATGACATCAGCATTGCATCATGATGACGTCAGCACAAAAAAGAATTTCGAGCGAAATATTTTTATATATAAAAATTTTTATATATAAAAATATTTATGACGCCGAAGATGACACATGGCATGGCCGAGAGGTCGCCACGCCGCTCGTCTATGGATCGGGTCCACGCCGCTTTGGTACACCGTGGACCCGGTGACGCGTTCGTACGCACGGGTGACGCAAGCACGACCAATCCCCTGGCGACACGCGGCACTAAACTAATCGCCGAGACTCGATTCAATCTCGTCCATCCGATTTAAAACGAACGGCCAAGATTCGTGCGACTTTTCACATCACTTCTACCGCGGAGCCCGCACGTGGCTTCACCATGACCCTCGGATCCAAATCGAACGGCCACGATTAATCGGGCGACGTCGACAGAAACGGCGGCGCTCGATCGCGCGTCGCGCCACGCTGCCAAGACGGATCGCCCGATCGTTGCAGGCGATCTCATCCGCTCGATTCAAAACGAACGTCCGAGATGAGCCAAGGCTATCGGCTCTGGCCTACTGCAGCGCGACACGCGGCGCGATCCAAGGTGATCGGCGCGCATCCGACGGCTATGACATTTACGTGACGCGGCTAGATATAAACCCTACGATCTAGATCTAACGGCTAAAATAAACTAACGTGAACCTAATCGAAGCAATCTAAACCGTTGATTAAATCCAACGGCTGAAAAGTGAAGGTGAAGATTACTATTGGGTGGCGATGTGGACGAATCTGGTGCGTTCGGTGGTGATCGGACGGTGGACGAAGCTCGGCTGGCGGTGATGTCGCGGCGGCGTAGATCTCACCGGAGAGGAAGAAGACGACGTGCAACGCGGCGCTACGAGGCTTCTCCGGCATGAAGATTTGGCGTGTTCGACGCGTCTCGGGGCGGGCGTTACTCCGGTGGCCTTGGCGACGGCGGAGATGGACCTACGGCGAGGGAAATGGCGAAAAACAGTGGCGGCGCAAAGGGAACAACTACGGCGAGCTTTTGCGGGCAAACGGAGGTGTTTCGGGAGGCGTGCGCTAGGGCTACAGACGCGTCTGGGAGTGCGCAACACGGGGTGGAAGCGGCGCACTAAATAGCGCCTCGACGTGCGCGCAATCCTCAGCGAAACGGGCGGACATGCAGGCGGCCGTTGCTCCGATGATCTCGCGAGGAAGAAGCGACGTGGCGAAATCACGTGCGTCCGCGCGCAGCGATCCGACGGGCGAGGCGACGAAGCGACGCGGCAACTCCTCAGTCGCACGATGCCGATCCAACGGACGAAACGCGGCGACGGCTAGGGTTTGCGCAGCGCGGGCTGAGTTGGGCCAACGGCGCAAATGGGCCGGACCGAATGGGGTTTCGGCCCAACACTATTTCAGCGATTTTTAAAACGTTTTCGAATTAAAATAATTCAGATAAATAAAAAAGCCAAAATAGATAGCAAAAATGCCCAGAAAAATCCGGAAAAATTCTGAAAAATATTTTGGAACATTTAGAACCCAAATAAAATATTTCCAACAAAACTTTGCATAAACTTTTGCGTGAATTTAATTGAATTAAAGAAAGGTCAAAAATAAAAATAAATCCAATTAAATTTTAATAAATTCCCAAAAATTCTCAAAAATCAAAAATATTCCAAAATTTAGATTAGGGAAATTTTAGGGTGTTACAACGCTTCACCTACTGGCTTTTCCTGATTTTGCTGAATTGCGGCCGCCGTCACCATGGCCTTGATCTGGGCCACGATCGGGGCCGCTGAGCTATTCGATTCAATCATCGGGTCCAGTTTGTCGAGAAGCGTCTTGGAGGCGACGATGTTCTGCATTGGCGTGTGGAAGACAGCTTGATCTCCCAACCCGGATTGCATGATGTCCTTGCGGACATTGCGGCCGCGAGATCAAAGTGATCGCACCTGCACCTCCTTACCCTTACGAAGATGATCTTCCCCCGCAGCTTCTTGTTCTTCTTGTTGGCGTTGGAGATCGGTCTTTTGCTCTTCTATCACGAAGACGCCACGAAGATCGCAGCAATTCCTCACGACGCCGACTGGTTTGCCGGCCAAGTCAAAGTGACATACCTAAAATGAGTCAGCCTGATCTTCACCAGATTGGATTTGGTTCAAGTCTAGGCAGACAAGTTCTCCGCGCGCATCTGCGATGAAGTTCAGGCTCCCGAAGCAGAAAGCCTGGCCGGAGATGAAGATGACGGTGATCTCGCCAATTGCTGCCATCGAGTCTGTAGGAAAAGATTGAAGCGCTTCCCCTACTTGGCGCGCCAACTGTTGACTTTTGTAGTCAGCAATAAATTTATGGGGTAGGCGCTAGATCTCAAACTCGAAGGTCACACAAGACAGGGATTTTAGATGTGTTCGGGCCCTCGTGATGGAGGTAATACCTAATCTGTGTCTTTGGGATTATATGGATCTCTTGGATCTTCGGGTTGCTCAAAGCGTAATGTGCTCTGGGCGATATGTAGTATGCTATGCTCTATGGCTTGATTGCTCTATGCTTGGATGATCGGATCCCTATGTTGTTGCCCGCCCTCTCCCTTATATAGCGGGGGTGGGGCGGCTTACAGAGTCCTGATCGGTTAAGAGATTCCGATTGGTTACAAGATTCTAGTCGGTCACATGATAGAGTTTACATCTTTATCTACCCTATTAACGGCTCGAATTACAACCATATCTATCATATCTAAATATAAGTTCAACTTCCTTTAGGATATGTTCCCTTGCGCACGGCAGCGGGGCCTGACGCGGGGAGTATCTTCTAGGCCTCCCTCTTGGGCCTGTCATGAGGGTACCCGGGTTCTTATATTCCACATCCGCTGATTCCACGCCACAACCACATGCTCCCGCAGCAAGCAAATCAGCGACGGTGCAAGCACCGGCAAAGAGCGCGTCATCAGTTGCTTCCACGGTTAGGACACGTGACACGCAGTGCTACCGCTGTAAGGGATGGGGTCATGTGATGAAAGATTGCCAAAAATGATGGTGAGTATACTAGTGCTAGTGTTATTGATGATGAAGATTTGGCGCTTGTTTCAGCTAACCCCGTAGGTGACGAACATGCGATGGGTAGTGATGATGATAGAGTGGACAGATTTGGAGCTGAAACTTCTGAGAGGTATATGAGTATTGTAGCACAGCGAGTACTTAGTGCTCAAATGGAGAGAGTCGAGCAAAATCAGCGCCACACCTTGTTCCAAACAAAGTTCGTTGTGAAGGAAAGATCACGTCGCGTCATCATAGATGGAGGTAGTTGCAATAACCTTGCTAGCATTGAGTTGGTCGAGAATCTTGGCTTGACCACGCAGCAGCACCCGCGGCCATATTACATTCAATTGTTCAACTCCTGCGGTAAGTTGAAGGTAAACAAGATTGTGAGAGTGCATTTTTCAATTGGTACCTACCATGATCATGCAGATTTTGATATCGTGCCTATGCAAGCTTGTTCTTTGCTTTTAGGTAGGCCTTGGCAATATGATCTGATGCTTTACACCATGGTAGAAGCAATAAATACACTTTCACACATAAAGGAAGAACCATTGAATTAATTCCAATGACCCCCACTGCCATTTTGAAAGATGAGTTAGAAAGAGCTGAAAAAGAATGTCAGGGAAGGAAACTAACACTGAAAATCAGGATGTAGCTAAAGAAGTTTGCCCACCTAAAAAGTAAAAGGAAGCACCTAGTGTTAAGAAGGCGGGAATTAAATTGAAAGGTGCTAACATGCTTGCTACAAAATCTGATTTACTTGCGCTTGATGAGTCTGATTTGGCTTGCTATGCTTTGATTTGCAAAGAGGCTTAATTTTCTCTTGATAAATTGCCTAGCTCTTTGTCTCCTGCTGTCATTAATCTTATGTAGGAGTATGAGGACGTTTTTCCAGATGAACTTCCCCCAGGGCTGCCACCTATGAGGGGAATTGAGCATCAAATTGACTTGATTCCGGGGGCGACTTTACCAAACTGTGCGCCTTACCGAACCAACCCCGAAGAGACTAACGAAATTCAGCGCCAAGTCCAAGACTTATTGGACCGAGGGTATGTACGAGAGAGCCTTAGTCCTTGTGATGTTTCTGTTATTTTGGTTCCTAAGAAAGATGGTAGTTGGCGAATGTGCGTAGATTGTAGAGCCATTAATAATATCACAATAAGGTATTGTCACCCTATTCCTAGGTTAGACGACATGCTTGATGAGTTAAGTGGTTCTATCATTTTTTCTGAGGTAGACTTGCGAAGTGGATACCACCAAATTAGAATGAAGTTGGGAGACGAATGGAAAATTGCTTTCAAAACTAAGTTTGGGTTATATGAGTGGTTAGTCATGCCTTTTGGGTTAACTAACGCACCTAGCACTTTTATGCGGGTAATGAACGAAGTTTTACGTGCTTTCATTGGAAAATTTGTGGTGGTTTATTTTGATGATATTTTAATCTATAGCAAGTTACATAGAGAACACATAGAACATTTAGTGCTGTTTTTAATGCTTTGAGAGATGCACATTTGTTTGGTAATCTTGAGAAATGCACCTTTTGCATGGATCGAGTCTCTTTTCTTGGATATGTTGTTACTCCACAGGGGATAGAAGTGGATGAAGCGAAAATTGAAGCAATCAAGAGCTGGCCGACGCCTGAGACAGTCACACAGGTGAGAAGTTTTCATGGTCTTGCAGGATTCTATAGGCGTTTTGTGAAGGATTTCAGCACCATTGCGGCACCATTAAATGAGTTAACAAAGAAAGGCATTCTTTTCTACTGGGGACCAGCACAAGAACATGCTTTTAATGTGTTAAAGGAGAAACTCACCAATGCCCCTCTACTTCAACTCCCAAATTTTGGTAAGACTTTTGAGTTAGAGTGTGATGCTAGTGGGATTGGAATAGGAGGAGTGTTACTACAAGAAGGTAAACCCGTTGCATATTTTAGTGAAAAATTGAAAGGCCCTACTCTGAATTATTCTACATATGACAAAGAATTGTATGCTTTAGTGCGTGTGTTAGAAACATGGCAACATTACCTTTGGCCCAAAGAATTTGTTATTCATTCTGATCATGAATCTTTAAAATATATTAGAAGCCAAGCAAAACTGAATAAACGACATGCTAAATGGGTTGAGTTCATTGAATCGTTTCCCTATATCATCAAGCATAAGAAAGGTAAAGACAATGTGATTGCCGATGCGTTGTCTCGGAGATATACTTTGTTATCACAACTTGATCATAAAATTTTTGGTTTGGAAACAATCAAGGACTTGTATCCCACTGATCTGGATTTTAGAGATGCTTATTTGAAATGTAGAGAAGGAATAACTTGGAATAAATATGTGATAAGTGATGGATTATTATATCGTGCTAACAAGCTATGCGTTCCAGCTAGTTCTGTTCGCCTTTTGTTTTTGCAGGAAGCGCATGGAGGTGGTTTGATGGGACACTTTGGAGTGAAGAGGATGGAGGATGTACTTGCTGCCCATTTCTTTTGGCCTAAGATGAGGCGTGATGTCGAGCACTATGTGTCATGGTGCACCACTTGCAATAAAGCTAAGTCCCGTTTGAATTCACATGGTCTTTATATGCCTCTTCCTGTCCCTAGCATTCCTTGAGAGGATATTTCAATGGATTTTGTGTTAGGATTGCCTAGGACTAAGAGGGGAAGGGATAGTATATTTGTGGTGGTTGATCGTTTCTCTAAAATGGTGCATTTTATACCTTGTCATAAGAGCGATGATGCTACAAACGTTGCTGATTTGTTTTTCAGGGAGATCGTTCGTTTACATGGTGTGCCCAATACCATCGTTTCAGACCGTGATGCAAAGTTCTTGAGTCATTTTTGGAGAAGCCTATGGAATAAATTGGGGACAAAATTGCTTTTCTCCACTACTTGTCACCCTCAAACCGACAGAGAGACGGAGGTTGTCAACCGCACATTGTCTACTATGCTACGAGAGATTCTCAAGACAAATCTAAAGATGTGGGAAGAGTGCTTACCTCATATTGAATTTGCTTATAACAGGTCCATACACTCCACAACCAAGGTAAGTCCGTTTCAGATCGTATATGGGTTTAATCCACGTGCTCCTATTGATTTGTTACCTTTACCTCCTTCTGAAACATCAAATTTTGATGCTAAAAGCTGTGCTGAATTGAGTTTGAAAATGCATAAATTAGTTAAACAAAATATTGAAAAGATGAATGCAAAATATAAAGCATATGGTAGCCAGGGTAGAAAACAATTAACCTTTGAACCTGGTGATCTTGTTTGGTTGCATCTACGCAAAGATAGATTTCCTGAATTGAGAAAGTCTAAATTAATGCCTCGAGCTGATGGTCCTTTTAAAGTACTTGCAAAGATTAATGATAATGCATATAAGCTTGAGTTGCCTGTAGATTTCGGGGTTAGTCCCACTTTTAACATTTCAGATTTAAAACCATACTTGGGCCAAGAAGATGAGATTGAGTCGAGGATGACTCTAATTTTAGAGGGGGAGAATGATGAGGATATAACTCCTATGGATGTAACCTCAACTCTTGGTCCAATAACACGAGACCGAGCAAAACAACTCAATTACAAGGTGAGCTCGTTCTTAGATGATAATACTTGTTCTTATGAGAATGTGCTACTGCATAATTTTTCTTGTGATGTGTTGTTACTTAGGAGCATGGGAGATGAGATGTTAACTCAAGGAGACCTCATACACAACTTGAATATCTACAAGCCACGTTCAACTAACGTACAAGCCCAATTGATGCCGTTTGTGCACTTCAATTCGGACTACAACTCGTCTCGGAGTCAGCCTGATAGCGCCGGACTAAAAAGGCCATAACTTCCTCATACGAAGTCCGTTTGGGCTGAGCCACCACTCGTTTGAAATCTTATTTCAAGACCTATCTATTGCATACAAGCCCACATCAAGATTCGTTCAGGAAGGCCTCCAAATCAACGTGAAAATTTGCTGCTGTTGCAGACTTCGAATCAGAACCATTGATTGATCACTTTTTGTAACTCGCCCTTATATATGCTTAGCCGCCGCTACTTTTCAGGTTAGGTTATTTGCTAAGTTTGTTCCCCACGCGTGTGAAACACTTGTTCATCGGAGTAGTGTCACAAGACCTGGTTTGGTGACAGAGATAACCTCAACTTTGATCGTTTGAATTATCAGATTGATTTCTTTCTCATTCTTGCTCATTTCTTCTACTGCGTGCAGGAATTAACCTTCGTGGTTAGGTCATCTGGGCGTGAACACGGTCGATAACGACAGGTGCGTGGGTGTAGCGATTGCAAGGATTCAATCTCCGTTGATTGGAAGCCCTTGGAACATGAATGTCTCCGTTCCGCAAAAGTAGAACCTATCGGAAGATCGGGCCGTTGTCGCATCAGAACTAGAAATCTATCTTTTCTCAAATACAACCAAGCAAGATCACCAAGTTCAAAAGTTATGTCCTTTCTAACTTTACTACCAGCAACCCTTTATGTCTCATTCATGCGCTTTATATTTTCTTTTATATTCTCAGACAACTTCATAACAAATTCAGCACATTTCTTAGTATCTAGATTTCCCTTCTCCAAAGATGGTAGAGGTAACAAATCAATTGGAGTGCGAGGGTTAAAGCCATACACTACTTGAAAATTGCTCATCTTTGTGGTTGAATGCAGTGAGCGGTTGTAGGCAAACTCCACATAAGGTAGACATTCTTCCCACAACTTCAAGTTTTTCTTCAAAACATCTCTCAACATGGTTGATAATGTACGGTTGATGACTTTAGTTTATCCATCAGTTTGGGGATGACATGTGGTAGAGAATAGCAACGTCATCCCCAACTTGTTCAATAAGATCCTCCAAAAGTGGTTCAAGAACTTCGCATCTCAATCTGAAACAAATGTGGTTGGCGCATCATGTAATCGAACGATCTCTCTAAAAAATAAATCAGCAACATATGTAGCATCATCACTCTTATAACAAGGAATAAAATGTGCCGTATTAGAAAATCTATCCACTACTACAAAAATACTATCCCTCCCCCTCTTTGTCGTATGCAATCCTAAAACAAAATCCATAGAAATATCCTCACAAGGCACACTAGGAATAGGAAGAGGCATATATAAACTATGTGGATTTAATCGAGACTTAGCTATTTGGCATGTAGTGCAGCGAGCAACATAGCACTCGACATTGCGTCTCATCTTTGACCAATAAAAGTGTTCAGCAAGAATGTCCTCCGTCTTTTTGATACCAAAATGTCCCATGAGTCCTCCATGCGCCTCCTGTAGCAACAAAAGACAAATAGAGATGGTAAATGCTGGAATGCAAAGCTTATTAGCTCTAAACAAGAACCCTTCATTTAGAACAAATTTGTTCCAGCATTTACCATCTCTACAATTGGACATAACATCTTTTAATTCATCATTAGAAGCATATAAATCTTTTATTGTCTCTAAGCCGAAAATTCTACAATCAAATTGAGACAACAAAGTGTACTGTCTAGACAAAGCATCAGCAATCATATTTTCCTTCCCTTTCTTGTGTTTTATGACATAAGGAAAAGATTTAATGAATTCAACCCAACGAGCATGTATACGGTTCAGTTTAGCTTGACTCCTAATATGTTTCAATGATTCATTATCAAAATGAATAACAAATTCTTTGGGCCATAAGTAATGTTGCCAAGTTTCAACCACATGTACAAGAGCATATAATTCTTTATCATAAGTTCAATAATTCAGATTTGGCCCATTCAATTTCTCACTAAAGTAAGCAACAGGTTTACCTTCTTGAAGTAATACACCTCTAATTCCAATTCTACTAGTATCACACTCAAGGTCAAAAATCTTATCGAAATCAGGAAGTTGGAGTAATGGTGCATTTGTGAGTTTTTCTTTTAGAAGGTTGAAAGATTCTTCTTGCGTTTGTCCCCATTTGAAAAGGACACCTTTCTTTATCAATTCATTAAGTGGTGCAGCGATGGTGCTGAAATCCTTAATAAAGCGACTGTAGAATCCAACAAGTTCATGAAAGCTCCTCACTTGTGTGACAGTTTGTGGTGTCGGCAAACTCTTTATAGCTTCAATCTTGGGTTCATTTACCTCAATTCCCTGCGGAGTAACAACATAGCCAAGAAAACAAACTCAATTGGTGCAAAAGGTGCACTTCACAAGGTTACCAAATAGACGTGCATCGTGTAAAGCATGAAAATCAACATGTAAGTTTTCAAGATGTTCATCAAGTGACTTACTGTAAATTAATATATCATCAAAGTAAACCACCAGAAATTTACCAAAAAAAGCACGTAAAACTTCGTTCATTAATCTTATGAAAGTATTAGGTGCATTAGTTAAATCAAAAGACATCACTAACCATTCATATAACCCGAACTTAGTTTTAAATGTAGTTTTCCATTCATCTCCAAGTTTCATTCTAATTTGGTGGTAACCACTACACAAGTCCACTTTAGAAAATATGGTAAAGCCACCTAATGCATCAAGCATATCACCTAACCTACAAACAGGATGATGATATCTGACAGTTATATTATTGATAGCTCTACAATTAACGCGCATATGCCATGATCCATCTTTCTTAGGAACTAAGATCACAGTAATGACACAAGGACTAAGGCTTTCACGTACATGCCCTTTGTCAAGTAAGTTTTGCACTTGACACTGAATTTCCTTCGTTTCCTCCGAATTAATCCTGTACGGTGCATGATTTGGCAAAGAAGCTCCCAGGATCAAGTCAATTTGATACTCAATTTCTCTAAAAGGTGGCAGCCCCGGGGGTATTTCAGATTTAAAGACATTAGCAAAGTCCTGCAAAAGGTTAGTAATAGCAGAAGGCAAAGATGTAGGCAAATCCTCAAATGAAAACAAAGCATCTTTGCAAAGTAAAGCATAGCAAACAGAATTATCCACCTCCGAGTCATTAAAATCAGATTTAGTAGCTAAAAGTACAATACCTTTCAATTTAATTTCATTCTTTCTAGTTTTTGATTCTCTAGCTTCTTTCTTTTTAGATGGGAAGCATTCTTTAGCTACTATCTGATTCTCACTTTTAGCATTATCCTTCTTTTCATGTTTAGATCGTTCAATTTCATCTTTAATAATCGCTTCAAGAGACATTGGAAGTAAAACAATTTTTTTGAGCTTATGAATGAGAGTATATTGATTAGTTCTACCATGATGAGTGGAATCCTTATCAAATTGCCATGGTCTACCTAAAAGTAAGAAGCATGCTTGCATAGGTACAATATCACAATCAACATAATCATGATATGAACCAAGCGAAAAATGTACTCGCACAGTTTTGATTGCCTTCAACTTACCACATGAGTTGATCCATTGGATGTAATAAGTCCGTGGGTGAGGACTTGTGGTCAAGCCAAGATTCTCGACCATCTCCAAGCTAGCCAAATTATTGCAACTTCCTCCATCGATGATGACGCGACACGATCGATCTTTGGTGACAAACTTGGTTTGAAACAAAGTGTGTTGTTGGTACTATTCATCACTCTCCATTTGTGCACTAAGTACACGCTTCACTATAAGGCTCATGTACTAATCTAAAGTTTTAGCTGCTAAGCGTTCTTCTTGTTCATCAGTAGTGTCAATCTCATCACCTGCATGGTTATTTGCAACAAGTGTATGTTCTTCATCAACTTCATTAGATGAAGTATACTCACCATCTTCTCTCACAATGAGAGCTCACCGACTTGGGCACTCTCTCATGATATGTCTGAAACCCTTGCACTTGTGACATTGGATGTCCCTTGTACGTCTAGTGGAAGCAACTGAAGATGCACTCTTTGTTAGAGCAGATTTGGTGGGAGCTTGAACGGTTGTCACCTTGCTTCGGGTGCACGCGAGGGCGTGGAAGTAGAGGTAGAGCACCCTCAGTTTAGGGTAGATGGAATAGGCACCTTTGCTATTCCAGCACTTGGTTTGAAGGAAGAAGAACCTCCAAAATTGCCCCTTGTTCTTATTTGTCACCCATGTACTTCTCTTTCAGCTTTACAAGCAAGATGAAATAAATGGGTGAAAGAATTGTATTCTTTATAATCAACAATGTCCTGAATTTTTCGGATAAGCCCTCCCAAAAGCCTGGCCATTTTAGCTTCTTTAGTTTCTTCTAAACCACAACACAATAACCCAATCTGCAATTCATAATAGTACTCTTCTACTAACCTATTGCCTTGTTTTAATTTTTTCAATTTATTTAACAAGTCACGTGAAAAATATGAAGGAATTAATCTAACTCTCATGACTCTTTTTAAAGCATCCTAAGTTCTAGGTATATTTTATAGTCTACATTGTTCCCTCCACCAAATTGATGCAAAATTAGTAAATTCACAAGTAGCAGCCCTAACTCTTTTATTATCAGGACAAACATGGCATGCAAATTTTTGATCTAATTGCAATTCCCAATCTAGATAAGCTTCAGGGTCTTATCTACCAGCAAATAAAAGAATTATAAACTTGATGTTTGTTAACACTTCATCATCACATACCTCTCTTTGTAACCTACCCATACCTCGTTGATTTTTTCGGAGTCAACGATGGTCATGGGTGTCGGAGCCTTCACTCTTAGTGTCAGAGACGTAGTTGTTCTCTTCGATGTTGTCATCCTCTTCCTCATCCACTAAAGTGGGTGGGATTCAAGGCACGTCGAGCAGC
This sequence comes from Otatea glauca, assembly GCA_036346275.1. Taxonomy (NCBI): domain Eukaryota; kingdom Viridiplantae; phylum Streptophyta; class Magnoliopsida; order Poales; family Poaceae; genus Otatea; species Otatea glauca. The sequence continues at coordinate 21,093,619 of CM070729.1, forward strand.
TCGAGGTGGACGTCGCTCAAGGGTCCCAACTCTATTGTTGATGGTGGTGAGGGTCTCATTGAGCTGATCCAACACGTTGTAGATCTCTTCTGTTTTCTTGTTGACCTCTCGGTTGAAGTGTTGCATAAGCATCTTTGTGCGAGGAGTGAGTGGTCTTGCACTCTCAAGTTCAGCAGACTACTCATCACCCTTGTTACCATATTTTGAACTTTGTGAACCTATCATTGTTAGTAGAGAACAAGAAACTCACAAGAAAGATGGTAAGCTCCCTATGAACTACTAGGTTGTGGAGGTTACATATGTAAAAAACTCTCAAGATCTTAGCAAAATCTTACAAGAATCTTACCATGCAAACAGGTGGAGCAATTGGTGGCTGGTTCGTGATAACCTGACTGGGGTGATGATATTGTGATTACCAGTACGTCATGACCTGTTCGGTTAGTAGGTGGAGCTTGGATAGTCAAAATTTATTTCCTATACAATCTGATAATTCTAGTTATTGTAATAATAAGTAATGATTCAAACTAGAATTCACAAGCCCTAGTTGCCGATCTCAAAGATATAAGTGAAAATCAAGACAACTCACATGCAAAGATGATGACCTTAATGCAACCAATGGAATGAGATAAATAAGAATAATTTTAGCACCAAAGCTCGTTTTTCATAAATTATGGAGAGACACTAGCTAATTGCTTCAGAAAAGGTAAAAGGGCACAAGATTTCTCACTAATTAATACAATTGCATAATTCAAAAATAATGAACACAAATTAGGGTTTTCCTCAATGTAGTGCTACCGGCTACTATTCTGTTTTCTTTTCTTTTTTTGGCCTTTTGGCTCTTTCTTTCTCTTTTCTTTCTTTTGGTGACTTTTGGCCAACACAAGTATGAACAAAGTTTTGGAATCCCTAACTCGATATCACAAGATAGTATGATGTGATAATTCAAGATTATGCAATGTATCAAGTAGAGTAGCCCTAAGCAATATCAACAAGCTAGTCTCAAGTAGGATAAAAATATTAACAAAGGATGAATTGGTTCCCAAAGATAGGTGTACTAATATTTTTATGATTTTATAGTTTATGGATGCTACTATACTTAAAGAACAAGTGTAAACTTAAAACGATCCAAGAAACCCTAATTCAGTGTTTCTAGGGCAATAGAGTTGTCGTCTAGATTAAAGTTTGAAAACAACCGAATTTGGATGGTTCACTATAGAATGAATTGAAGCTTATGTCCTCAGTTTTCAATAGAGTACAAGAACATGCAATTTGTAGCTCGGGGCGTGAAAGTTATGGCTCACAAACCAAACACCACATAATAGTCCAAATTTCAGTTTGACGAGACCGATTCTGAATCTGAATGAAATTGGTTTGAAAGGGTCCGAATCACAAAGGTTGTCCAATTTTTTTTGTAGGGCACTCTTTGACGATTCAGGAAAGTCAAATTTTTTTGAATTGGAGTTTGAGATGTAAAAGTTACAGCTAAAATACTAAACCAATATGTAAACCTAATTTAGAGCATCAATTTTGATGGCATTAGATTTCATAGATAAGTTCCGAATCTAGATAGCTGCCGAAAACATATTTTGAAGATCCTTCCATAAGGTTTTAGGAAAGTGCAAGAATGCGAAAATTCAAGTTTGTATGAAAAATTTATACACGAAATACCGAACTAGACAGAATTGAAGGATTGAAGCTATGCGAAGAAAAAACAATCAGCAACTAAAACATGGACTCTAATGGAATAAAACCTAACAAAGATCATTAAAATACTAGATTAAAACTAAAGGTTGAATTTTTGTGGAGTAATTTTCAATTTAGGACAGAAAACAAAAACTAATCTAAGGTACTAAAATTCTCATCGGGTAACTGAGGCTATGATACCACTTGATGAAAACTAGTTTGGCCTAACCTTCCGATGAGAGTGATAACTATGATTGATCGATGTGACATTGACTATAAGGCTACATAACTGAGACGATCAAGTCCGACCTGCAATCACTACATCACACCCTTTATCGTTATCAACCATGACCAACACATTTGATCTTTCCTGAAAGCAATCGAGGATAAAAAAAGAAAGAAACAAGCGCAGTCTGAATTGGAGGATGAAATATGAAGTTTAATTGAGGCCTGAAGTTACTGAAGTTGGTCTAGTCGACACAAGTATACAATTGATGTTTTCTGAACGAAAAACCAATCTAAACAAGCCTAAAACCTAAAAGTGGTGGCCACAAAGGATATAAAAGGGGAGCCAGCATACACCAATAGGACGGGGGCACACACACAAGTGGAGTAAGATTCTAACTCTATTACAAGGCCCAAGTTGGCCCAACAGGTGGTATAGCACCTTCCTTTGATATTTATGTTGTACAATAAATCTGAAGGTAAGACTAGATTAGTTGGAAAGATTTCGTCATCCTCTTCGATTCGAGAGTTGAATGCCTTAAACGGACACCGCATGTGAAAGTTATGATCATTTTACTTAGGGCTATCAAGCTGACTCCGAATTGGTCTGGAATTGAAACAGTGTCGGCCTGGACTTGTTGTGGTGGTAGTGCCGCTTCCCTCACCTTGGTTCTTGGGTAGAATAACATCAAATGACTTAGGTAGCAATCCATCCCCAATAGAAAAATTATAAACTCCTAGAAATGAGTTCACCTGATCATTCAATTGTCGTGCACGTGCTCTTATCATAGGTCCTTGCCTAGCATCTTGTGGAGGATTATTGTGTGTATCCAAAGAAGTGATGTCCTCATTAGATACGGATCCAAATTATCTAGTGAAGAATGAGTTTGGATATCTGGTCAGTGTACTGCCTCAGTCTCGTCCTCTTGCCTACAAAAGGCCCCGATCTGCGGTTAATCTGCTCCCTCACTCCATCGCTAAGTGCTACAGTCCTCGCAAGCTTGCCGTCGACTCTTACTACTGCATCACTGCCCGCTAGTGGTGTTGTGTGAGCTAGCAGAGGAGAGGGTCAGTGCGAGAGTGTTCTTTCTTCTACGTGGGTTGCTTCTATGTCTATGGTGCCACCGTACGTGCGGATGGGACTTGCTCAAGGGGTAAGAGCTCGCTACACAGCTGTAGGGGCTCCTCTTGGACATGCCCAAGGCCAGCGTCCCCATGGACCAAATCCTCCGTAGCTTCTCTGGGCCATACGCATTGTCGACGAGGGATCGGAGGTGTAGCAAGAGGAAGGCTGCCATTGGAGGAGGGGACCATAGGGGTGCCTACGGAGAAGGTGAGGAGGCTCCAACCTCATGAGTTCTTGATTTAATAAAATTAACCGCTTAATTAGTTAACTAATTGATAGATCCTTGGCTAGTAATGAGCTAACTAATGTGTGCAAAATTGGTGGTATGTGTCACGTTGCATGACACAGCAACCGTCCGGCATCATCGAATTCTCTAGCATATATGTAGCCTACTGGTAATAATAATTTAAGACTATTTTCTAAGTGAATGAGATGCTTATATTTGTTCAATTTTCAATAATGTTTTGATCAAATCAACTAGTTTTGTGTTTTCATTTATTTCTTATGTACAAACTAAGGGGTTATCGTGTTCCGATAAATATATGTGACCATATCCGGTTCGATTAGTATTCGCTCTGTATCTATATTCGATATTATTCGTATTGGTATTCGTATCTGGACTATCCGTATCCGCATCTAAGAATAAATATGAAAACAAATATGGTAGAGCCATTATCCGCGCCTGACATACACCTCTTCCTCAATATATCCATTGAGGAATGCACTCTTGAAATCCATTTGATAAAGCTTGAAGCCCTTGGATGCCGAGAATGCAAGCAGGATCCTAATAGCCTCTAGTCTAGCTATAGGGTAAAAGGTCTCCTCAAAGTCAAGACCCTCAATCTAAGAAAAACCCTTTGCAACTAGCCTAGACTTGTTCCTGATGACAACCCCATCCTCACTCTGCTTATTTTTGAACACCCACTTGGTCCCAATGACATTATGACCAGTTGGAGGCTTGACAAACTCCATGCCTTGTTCCTCTCGAAGTTCTCAAGTTCCTCATGAATAGAATTAACCCATGATTCATCGGATAATGCATGAGAAACATCCTTCGGCTCAAAAGAGGCAACAAAGGCAGTGGAGGCAGAAAGACGATAAGCCTAATTTTGAGCGTGTCACATGCTCAAATAGATCACCAATGATCTGATCAGGTAGATGAGAAAGCTGAATACGGCAAGGATGTCCAAAAGCGGAAGTGGCCTCTACCTCTTGAACATAAGAGGTAGGAACATAACCACTCGCTGAAGGAGAGTCTGAAGGTAAGAGCTGGTCTCTCTGAGGTGCAGAAATGAAAACAGGAGGCACCTCAGGTGTAGAGAGGACTAGATAAGGTGGAACACCATCATCTCATTCATCCTCATCCTCAATAAAAATGGTCTCGGAGAGGGAAGAGGAACCTAAAATGCCGGGTCTAGCTCCCCTGGGCTAGCCTTATCAAAGGTCACCTCATAGGTTTCTATGATCCTATTCGCATCACAACTCCAGACCCTATAGCTACGAGAAGAAGTCCAGTAACCCAGAAAAATACCATAAGAAGAGTGAGACTCAAACTTATCCAGGTTACCAGACTTCAAGATAAAACACTTGCAACCAAACACACGAAAATGAGAAACATCGGGCTTTCGCCCATACCTCAACTCGTAAGAAGTGCGATGCAAATATGATCACAAGAATACTCGATTAGACACATGGCAAGCAGTAGCTATAGCCTTAGCCCAAAACTTACTAGGAGTATTGTACTCGTCTAGCATCGTTCTAGCCATCTCAACCAGGGTCCTATTCTTCCTTTCCACTACGCTATTTTGCTGAGGGGTGTAGAGAGAGGAGAACTGATGCTCTAAACTAGACTCCACACAAAAACTCTCAAAGTAGGAGTTCTTGAACTCCGTCCCATTATCACTGCGTATAGCTCGTAAGGCACGTGGGAGCTCGATAGACAACCTACTGACCAAACCCCTGAAATGAGAAAAAGTCTCATCCTTTGAGGCCATGAAAAACATCCAAGAATACCTTGAAAAATCATCAACAAGTTGATGATAAGAACATACCACTTCTCACTCACTGATTGCACTCAAACAAGACCAACACTGTCCATATGTAAAAGCTATCCTGGTGCATCAGTCATCACAACGGTGACTAGAGGATGAGAAGTAGTAACCATCTTACCATGTCGGCAAAGAGAGCAAACTAAGATTTTAACCATCTTGAGTTTAGGCAAACCACGAATGAGATCATGGTTGCTAACTCTGATCAAGTGGTCGAAGCCGATGTGACCCAATCTCCTATGCCAGAAGGAGAGATCGCGGGACTCTGAAGCAATCAAACAATGAAGAGAGACTCTAGAAGAAGCAGAAAAATCAGCACGAAAGACTCTCCCAAATCTAGAAATCCGCAAACTAACTCCGCTGATGAATCAAGGATTCTACAGGACTACTCTTAAAGCTTACCTCGAAAGAGTCATCGATAAGCTGAGAGACAGAAAGCAAATTGAAGTGCAGCTTACTCACTAAGGCAACATCTTTAAGAATGAAATTATCATTAATGCAGATGGTACCTTTGGCAAGGACTCTACCTGAAGAAGCGTCCCCAAAGGTGTGATCAATTCATCACCGGGAGCTCGGACTAGGGAAGAGAACCATCTAGAGTCTCTGGTCATATGGCGAGAACAACCGGAGTCAACAATCCAAACCTCTCCCTTTCCCATCCGACAAACCTGATCAAGACACAAGAGAGAGAGATGATTCAGTACTGGGATAAAGTGAAGACATGGGAACCCAATACTGAACTACACAATGTCTCAGAGTACAAGCCACAGAAGAAGACTGGACTCTAGTTTCTCTCTAACGCTCAACTCTCACAAGATTAGAGACAACGCTAGTAGAAGATCTGGGAGCCAAAACTGGGTTGGTCCGCTTTGGTGCAAAGGCCAGACCATCCTAGTGAGGCTGTCTGAATGTCCTACCAAAAAACACCTCACGCCACTGATATCTACCTCGATGGGAAAAATGAGGAATATCAAGAGGAAGGCGAAAAGAGTGATCACGAGCAGCTCCAGGACGAAAACTCGACTGAACAACATGAAAATCGAGTCCTGGACGCTGCCCAAGAACAGGCGACTCTCTAACCTGTCTAGCAACAGTGCGTGCCATAGAAGCACTCAGAGTCTGGGGATAACCCTGAATACCACTAAGAGCAGCAACACGCTCACGCCTTGTGATCTTGGCATGCCTGAAGTAGAAATCTACCAAATGTCCATCCTTCTGACAGAAGGTGCATATGTACTTCACCTTACCAGAGGTAGAAGTAGTAGGAGGATCAATCTTCTGATCAGAGATCCCATGGATAACCCCAGCAGATCTAAACACAGTGGTGCTCACCTTGGGAGCAACCATAATCTCTCCACTCTTGGAGCCACGAACAATAGTAGGAGGATGAGCCCTAGCATTGTCCAAGTAGTCAAATCCTAGACCCTGATTAAATCGGCTAATCTTGGATTGGTCTAGGATGAGATTGAGCTTCTTCTTGCTTCCTACAAACTTCTCGAGAGTGCTCATGAGATACTCACACTCTCGGAAGAAAGAGGCACAAGAAAAACAGGGAGAAGAAGAAGAACAACCAGGAAGAGAAGAACTACCAGCTGAAGGACCATGTGGAGGTCCATCCATGTTTGTGATGAGTATCTGACTTTATTTGAGCAAGGTGTGCTCAAGTTTGAGTTTGATTTGGATTGATTTTCAAAATGAAGCAATTTGAGTTGTCTCTGCCAGGAGTGGCAGTACCGGTTGTATGGGCGCGGTAGTGATGAGTTGGATGGGTTTATTGCATATCATTGTGGGCATTGCTATGTGATGTGTTTCCTTGTCTTCGATGATTGCAGGACGACGGTGCTAGGTCATGGTGAGGCAAAGAATGGCCGGGACTAGGCGAGGAGCGTCAGAGGTCCGGACGGTTGGGAGATCGCCGGAAGATGATCAGAGACGGAGTCCGGGCAAGTCAAGAAGACAAGGAAAGGAGATGGTGCTAGCTAGATGCCGCGTGGATCAATGAGGGCCGTCGGATTGAGGTCTAGTTGATAGGTTAGCGGGTCTAGATATTATGCTTTGAAAACCGTGCAAGAAAACCCGGTATGTATGTGGGTTTCTGGTTAGCCCTTGCATGGCTGTGTGTGTGGGTTAATCCTAGCCCTTAGATGAGTGCTCTAGGGTTGAGGGACTCATCCAAGGGTGGTAGGTGGCCCAAGAGTAGTATAAATAGGGGTGAAGGGGTAGCCTCCTTCCCTTGAAGGTTTTGAGGTTTTTGATTCTCCTTTGAGCTTTGCCTACATGAATGTGAGGCTTTGTAACCTCTCCTTCCAGAAATGAAATGTTTCCTCAAATCATTTCTTTTCTTTGTGCATTTACATTACGCATTTTAATTACGCAATTTACATTATGCACTTAAATTCCGCAATTAAATTCAGCACTTACATTCTTGCAATTTACATTTATGCAATTTGGATTTGCCTCCCCTCCTTCTAAATTCTGTTCTTCTAGGATGTCTTGAGGGTGTTCATTTGGTTTTACATCTTACTTACACCCTTGGATAGACTAGAGATCAAATTTTTTATCAAATTGCAAATCTGTTAAGAACTTGTTCTTCGCGCAGCAGTCAGTGCTTGATTTTTATAAAAGTATAAAAAATCATTTTTAAATGATTCTTTTTGGAGAAGGTGAAGAACTAATATATACATCTGTATAATATTTCTTGAGTCCACTGGTTGCACCTTTTGAGAGCTATGAAGTGAAAACTGACCCTCAAACTTTCTGGTCAAAGTTCCTGACTGTCTGTATTGCTTGATTTTTCATTCTTATTCTACAAAGCTTTCTGAGGTGATTTTTTGTGGAGTGTTTCACGACTCAACGTTTAGCAAGGAAAAAATTCTCAAAAATTTTAGAGCAACATAATCTCACCAACCACCTGTTCCAACTGAGGACAATTTCTGAAAATCTGCTTTAACTTTTCTGGAAAGAGACTTTGGTGTTTTAGCTTTATCTCTTTTAGAAAAGAAGTCTTTTGAATTGATTCCTCTTTTGTTTGGACACTTGACAACCAAGATTGTGATTAAAAAAACCCCTCACATGATTCATGGTTCTTATCCATGCAAGCTAGGGGTACACATAATTGTCTAATTGTTCTGGATTTTTGGAGGGTGTGCGAATCTGAGAAGCACCAGTTGAACGAAAATCTTTGGGTGCTTTAGATTTTTATTGCAAGAGTGTTTGGATTACTTTGAGTGGGGGAAATTTTATTTGGGATCATTCACCCCCCCTCTGATCGCCATTTCGATCTTTCACCAGCACGTGAATTTTTCTCCCTTAGCACGTGTAACATCCAAAAATTGAAGTTTTGGAATGTTAGAAATCAAAGATGAACCATTTGCATCTCTTGAATTAATTCCAGCTTAATTTGATTTTCCTATTAATGAAAGGATTTAATTTGACTAAACTATTCATCAAACTGAAGAATTTCAGTTTTAGTTGGGTTCCTTGTGCTCCAAGGAATTTTTCTGTATTTTTGGGGATTTTTCTGAATTTATTTGATATTTATTTGAATTTATTTGAAATTCTGGATTTTTCTTAAATCGGAAAATGTTTTCTATTTTCAAAAGCCTCTTGGGCGAATCCTCTGCGGCCCGTTCCTCGCCCTTCGCCCCAGCCCGCTCCGCTCGGCCCACCTCTGCGCAGACCCGCTCAGCCTACTCGCGCCCGACCAGCCCGCGTCGGCCGTCCGTCGACGCGCCACGTGTGCGGCTGGGATCGCGCCCGCGAAACCCTAGCCGCCGCCGACTCGGAGTCCCGCCGCCGCACGCCGCCGTCTCGGAGTCCGCGTCCGTTGCGCGTTCCCCGAGGCTATAAAAGCCGTGCCGCACGCCTGCCGAGGTTCCCCTCCTCGCGCCGCTTCTTTTGCCCTCTTTCTCGCCGTCCGCAACGCCGCCGTTGCCCGTCGCGCTCGCCGAGTTTGCCGCGTGCGAGCCCTTCGCCGTTTTTTGTCGCCGCCGACGCCTCTCCGCCGCCGCCGCGCCCGGTGTCCTTGCCTTGCCCGTCGTCACCTACCGCTCGCCTTGCCCCGCGCCCGATCCGTTTTCGCGCGCGGGCCGTGTCTTCTCGAAGTCCGGTGAGCACCGCGCCGCTTCCTCGCCGTCGTTCTCCGTCCGAGACCGTGGCCTTCCGATCGCTGCGTCGCGCTCGATCGCGCCACGTCTCCTCCGCCGCACACAGCTCTGGGCCGTCCGTCTGGCCGGGTCGCTAGATCGCGCCGCGTGGGTGCTTACATCGGCCATTGCGTACCGAGCTCAGCGTCGGTATCGACGCGTCGACCATGCGCCGGGCGCACGGTGAACCCAGCCGCGCCGTGGACCGAGTTCACCGTGAACCGGCTGACGTCAGCGTTGCGCAATAAATTCCTTTTTCAGTACAAAAATAAATCCAGAAAATTCTGATTTTCTGATTTTCTGTATTTTCTCTGAATTTAATCTTTCGGAGGCCCGTTCTCGCTCATACGAACTCCGATTGAGGCGATTCAAGTTTCTAAAATTTTCTAAAATCAAGATCTATCTTCCAGAGCCATTTATTTTCAGTTTTGAGCTTGTTTGAGTCTCTGTTTTGTATTTATTTGGTTTCATCGCTTTCTTTTCGGTGAGCGCTAATTCCGAGGAGCAAGCGAAGACTTGAAGACCAAGATTCAGCACTAGATCAGCAAGGCAAGTCGTAACCTTTGATCATATTGATCCTATGTTTGCAAAGTAATTTATTTTATACACTTGCATGCTATTTACGTATCAATGTTTATTTAATGGGAGTAGATGTATGCCTAGTTGACATTATGCCACCTTGATTCGTTGTATGCGGTATCCATTGTTAAACCTAGGTTGGGACATTACTAGTTGGACATAATCATAATACCAACATTGGGTTATCGTAGCTATGCTTAGACATGCTTACATATACGTTGGGATTCATGTCACATGTTGAATCATGTTAATCTTGACTTAATGAGATATTGAATCGTGGCCGTTAGCCATCTGTTGTAAAATTTGTTGTACCATGGCGGGGTTTGCCATTGGTCTTGGTTGAACAATTGTTTTCCTCGGGCAAGTGATCGTGCGATAAAGGGGTGCTTTCTAGCACATTGGGATGTGGATGTCTTGCACGAGACAACTTAAGGACTTAATCTTGTCGCCATTGAACCGGGTCTAATCGTACTACCACATGTCGGAATGGGACAGACCTAGGCGATTAATCTGCAATGTCTATTCTTGAGTATCTTGCCGGTTGGTGGTGTGGGTTCCGGATGGACGGGTAGATTCGCAAGGCGCAAGAGGGGGCCTAATGGGCGAAACCTTAGCGAGCGATGCAGAGTTTAGACAATGCATTGTAAAGGCTCTGTCATGATATCTCTGCGACACACCAAAGGAAGTGTGTTAGTAACGTTTGCACAAAGAGATGTTCATGTCTTGTGGGTAAAGTTGTACAACCTCTGCAGTGTAAAACTATTCGAATAGCGCGTCATGATCATGGACAAAGCCCGGAATTTCACACGGGGTATAGAGTGTTTCATGAAATGTGGAATGTGGAATTGTTGGGATGTGAGCGGGAGTTCAACGTTGTTTTGTTGTCTATCATTGATCTATCGTTATTTATTTATGTTTTCATAAATATGCTTTCAATCTATTTATTGTATTTCAATTCAAGTTATTGCTTTCTGCCAAATAAACTATATAGCCATCCTTGTCAAGCCGTGCATAAATATATTGCATCAATTTCCTACGGCTTGCTGAGTACCTTTGTACTCACGGCTTTATGCCCTTGTTGATCGATTCTTGAAGGAGATAATGAATCTCATGAAGAGGAATTCTATGAAGACTACGTGGATTAGGAAGGCGTTCCCAGACGATTGCCTGTGGCATGTCGAATGGTTCAAGTTATTTTTTCCGCTGCAATAGTATTTGTTTCTTAAGCCTTTAATGCATAATGGTGTAAACATTGACCATAAGGTCGTTTGCTTTATTTAATAATAATTTGCTTCTTCTTAATTAATTCGTTGTATGGAATGGTATTTCATCTATGTTTCCACTTTGTGTGCACTAGCGTGATCTGGACTAGTGCAAGTATACACGAGGGTTTGGTTACAAACCGGGTCCCGATAAAGACGCAGCCTCAACCTTGAGGGCCTCACAAGAAACGCAATGAGCATTTCTAATCCTAAGGGTCTGAGCCTCTAGCTTCTTTCTATGTTCGACTTGGATTTTATCCAAATCGCCCTCCATCTCAGCACATCGCAAGCAACTTTTTTGTAACTTAACTAGTAAGTCCTTAGCAAGTTCAGCACACTTGATATTTAATGATTCATTGTCAAGTTTTAGTTGTCTACAACTCTCACATGAGCTGACTGAGTCCTTAGAAGCATGCAATTCAAGTTCATTGTTTCTAGTAGATAGCTTCCTAAGGTGAGCGCTCATGGCATCAATTTCAGCAAGCAATTTAGGGTAGTTTTCACACGATGCACTAGTGTGAGCATGAAGAAAACTAGCACCTACAGAAATAACATCAATAGAACAAGTGCTAGCATTCTTCGACCTACGACTCTTAAGCTCATAAACCACACTATCATGTATAGTCCTTAGGTTCTCAAGCTCCACAAGTAAAGCATCGCAAAGAGTACAATCAGTAGACTCTCGGGAGGGACATGACCTAAAAAAGCTAACTCTCGAGTCAAGATACATACTTCCTTCTCTAGCTCCATACACCTAGATCTAGCTTTGGCATGAAATTTCCCTAATTTGTAGAAAGCTTCATTGAGCTGGCCATAGGAGGGTACCTCGTCCAAATCGCTGTAGAGCTCAGAGTCGCCGATGCTGTTGGCGTCTACCATGAAGCACATCCTGGTGAAGTCGTCGCCGCCTTTGGTCTTCTCTTGCGGATCATCCTCGCCCTCGTCGCTCCAGGTCTCCATGTCGGAGATGTTGATGTCGTCGAGTGCGGCGAGGACGCGGTGGAAGAGCTTCTTGTTCTTCGAGAAGTTGCGGTACTTCTTATCACGCGCCGGGTCACGAGCTGGAGGCTTCTTTTTGATGCGGTACTTGTCAATGTAGTCGATCTTTCTTGAACTGTCGGTGTCGTTCTTGCCTTTCCCCAGCTTGGGGTAGTTCACTCGAATGTGATTGGGGCCACCACACTCGAAGCAGATGATCGTGCCACCTCTCTTCCTCTCTCTCATCATCTTGTATACATGAGAGAATTTTCGAGCCAAAAGAGGAAGCTCATTTTCTAGATATTTTTCAAGTTGGTCATCGTTTAGCTCGCAAAAGGTGGAGAGGGAAAAACCAGTAGAAGAATCAGAAGTTATCCAGTGGGACCGGTGAACAAAGCCATAGTCTGAGATTTTGTCTTGCAAGAGACGACATCGATCTCATGAGTCTTGAGACGGGAATAAAGCCCATCAAGAGTTAGAGTCGATAAGTTAGTAGTGTCCTTGATGGTGGTCACTTTCATCTCCCAAACTCGAAGATCGAATGCGGTCAAGAAATGTCGAGAATTATCTGAGTCAGGGTATATGCAACCGACTGCTCGGAGGCCGCTCAAAATACTCATAAAACGACCAAAGCACTCATCTAGACTCTCACCAGCGTGTTGTTCAAATTTGTTGTAATCACGCTTGAATTGGTCCTATCTCATGGTCTTGATTTGGGTAGTGCCCTCATGGTAAGCATCGAAGGTCACCCAAATCTGATGAGCAGAACAAATGTGAGAAATTCTATCATACTTACTATGGCTCAGGCCCTATATGAAGATGTTCCTTACCTTAGCGTTCGCCTCAACGTTAACCATATTGCCAGCAGTGACGTTTTCATCGGCAGGAACCTCATATGGGAGTTTCACCTTCTGCCATATCAAGAAGCCCTGGGCAGTGATGTACGACTCCATTCTCGACTTCCAGAAAGAAAAATCAACTTCAGAAAAGATAGGAGGCTTGGTGGAATATTTGTCCATTGCCATGGCTCTTGAGACTGGTCAAGATATATGGAAGAGAAAAACGGCTCTAATACCAATCAAAGGATCGAGATGGTGATCAGAGGGGGGTGAATGATCCCAATTTAAATTTTATCCCCCAAACATGATCATAAAGTAAATGCGTAAAATAAATTCAGAGATGAGTAAATGAAGTTTTCATTTCTGGAAGGGAGGTTTACAAAGCCTCACAACAAAGTAGGCAAAGCTCAAAGGAGCACAAGAATCTCAAAACCTTCAAGAGGAGGAAGGCTACCTCTACCCCTCTATTTATACTACTCTTGAGTCATCCTCCACCCTTGGATGAGTTCCTTATACCCTAAGGATCACCATCAAGGGCTAGGAATGACTCCCGCACACACATCCATACAAACTAGACCTACTACGCAATCACCTAGACCGTGATCCAACGGCCCTCCCAGATCCGAGCAGTGACTCCGTCTCTGATCATCCTCTGGTAATCTTCGACCGTCTGGACCTCCGACACACCTTGCCTAGTCCCGGTCAATGTTCGCCACACCATGACCTAGCACCGTCGTTCTGCAACCATAAAAAACAACGAAAACCCATCTCATAGCAATGTCCAACAAAGATATGCAATAATCATCCAATTGCAAAAAATCAATTCTCACATCGCTCAACAAGTCGGCACTACCGACCGTCGTATCGACTTCATCGAGTTGGCACCATCGAGTAGGATCCTCGCTCAAATTGTAACTTGACCACCATATCAACTGCATCGAGTCTGTCGACCACATGTTCAACTCGATACCAAGTCTATTGACCACATGTCCAACTCTATCGATCACCGCATCAAGTCGATAAAACGATATCGAATAGCAATTGGTTAGACTAAGAACTCGAGTTGAGCTAACGACAGGGCGCTCGACCCAACAACATTTCTACTCGATACTTAGCTACTACCAATCTACTGGAGTTGTTTGACCACAAGTCGACAGGGCGTTACTCGAGGCCGGTAGAGCCGCTCGTGATAGACACAACTCAAATTACTTCAATTTGAAAACCAATTCAAATCAAACTCACCCCAGAGAATACCAAACTCAAATTTAGTTAAATACTCATCACAAATATGGGTAGAGCTCCACATGGTGTTTGGATCACAGACGGTTCACCTTTTGAACCATCTGTGATTCTTCCTGTAACAGACAGTTCAACCCTAGAATCGTCTGTGATGAGTAACATCACAGATAGTTCAATATTGGAAACGTCTACAATGAGTTTTATGCCTTTTTTAAGTAGTTTTTTAAGCCTATTTTTTCTATGTAATTTTTTAAGTATTTTTAAGCCAGTTTTTTAAGTAGTTTTTTGAAGGACCATGTGGAGGTCCATCCAAGTTTGTGATGAGTATTTGACATTATTTGAGCAAGGTGTGCTCAATTTTGAGTTTGATTTGGATTGATTTTCAAAATGAAGCAATTTGAGTTGTCTCTGCTAGGAGTGGCAGTACCGGCCGTATGGGCGCGGTAGTGATGAGTTGGATGGGTTTATTGTATATCATTGTGGGCATTGCTATGTGATGTGTTTCCTTGTCTTTGATGGTTGCAGGGCGACGGTGCTAGGTCATGGTGAGGCAGAGGATGACCAGGACTAGGCGAGGAGCGTCGGAGGTCCAGACGGTTGGGAGATCGCCGGAAGATGATCGGAGACGGAGTCCGGGCAAGTCAAGAAGACAAGGAAAGGAGATGATGCTAGCTAGATGCCGCGTGGATCAATAAGGGCCGTCGGATTGAGGTCTAGTTGATAGGTTAGCGGGTCTAGTTAGTGTGCTTTGAGAACCGTGCAAGAAAACCCATGTGTGTGGTAGATTTTGGGTTAGCCCTTGCATTGCTGTGTGTGTGGGTTAATCCTAGCCTTTAGATGAGTTCTCTAGGGTTGAGGGACTCATCCAAGGGTGTGGTAGGTGGCCCAAGAGTAGTATAAATAGGGGTGGAGGGGTAGCCTCCTCCCCTTGAAGGTTTTGAGGTTTGTGAATGCTCCTTTGAGCTTTGCCCACATGAAAGTGAGGCTTTGTAACCTCTCCTTCCAGAAATGAAAGTTTTATCAATCCTTCTTTGAATTTATTTTGCGCATTTACATTATGTCCTTACTTTGCGTAATTTAAATTCAGCATTTACTTTCCCGCAATTATATTCTCGCAATTTACTTTCACGCAATTTGGATTTGCCTCCCCTCCTTCTAAATGCTGTTGATTTTGGATGTTTAGAGTGTGTTCATATGGTTTTACATCTCTTTTGACTCTTGGACTGAGTAGAGAACATCTTTTCTTTCAAGTTCCAACTTTGTTCAGAACTTATTCTTTGCGCAGCATTTAGTATTTGAATTTTATAAAAATATAGAAAAATCTTTTTTAAGTTATTCTGAATGTAGGAGGTGCGGGACTCTGATATCCACCTGCAGAAAAATTTTGGAGTTCTCTTGTTGCACCGTTTGGGCGCCATGAGGTGAAAACCGAGCCCCAAATTTTCTGCTCAAAGTTCTTGACTGACTGTGTTCTTCGATTTCTCCTGTTTTTTATGTAAGGAGTTTTTAGGAGAAATTTTGTGGAGTTCCTCATGACTCTGTTTCTCATAGGGAGAAAAATTTTAAAATTTTTTGAGATGCAGAAACCCACTAACCTCCTGTCCAAATTGAGGACAAGTTCTGGAAATTCTACTTTTGATTTTCTGAAAGTGACTTTTGTGATTTGAATTGATGTCCTTTCTAAAAGCAAGAGTTTGATTGATTCCTCTTTATCTTGGACACTAGACAACCAGGATTGTGACTCAAAAATCCTCACATATTTTATGGTACTTATCCATGCAAGTTAGGGGTACACATAGTTGTCTAGTTTTTCGGGCTTTTCACGATTTTCATTGAGCGTTCTTGTCGAGGTTTTTGTTGGAGTATTTTGGGGGAAAATTTATTTGCGACCATTCACCCCCCTCTGTTTGCCATCTCGGTCCTTCAATTGGTATCAGAGCCGGTTTTGCTCTTCCATAGATCTTTACCGGTCTCAAGATCCATGGCGATGGACAAGTATTCCACCAAGCCTCCTATTTTTTTTGGAGTCGATTTTCCATTCTGGAAGTCGCGCATGGAGTCATACGTCACTGCCTAGGGCTTCCTGATATGGCAGAAGGTGAAACTCCCATATGAGGTTCCTGCCGATGAATACGTCACGGTCGGCAATATGGCTAACGTTGAGGCGAATGCTAAGGCAAGGAACATCCTCATATAGGGTCTTAGCCACAGTGAGTATGAAAGGATTTCTCACCTTCGTTCTGCTCATGAGATTTAGGTGACCCTCGATGCTTACCATGAGGGCACTACCCAAATCAAGACGGTTCGACATGACCAATTCAAGCGTGAGTTCAACAAGTTTGAACAGCACACTGGTGAGAGTCTTGATGAGTGCTTCGGTCATTTTACCAAGATCTTGAGCAATCTTCGAGCAGTTGGTTGCATATACCCTGACTCGGATAATGCTCGACATTTCTTAACCGCACTCGATTTTGCGTGTTTGGGAGATGAAGGTGACCACCATCAAGGACACCACTGACTTACCGACTCTGACTCTTGACGGGCTTTATTCTCGCCTCAAGACTCATGAGATCGATGTCGTCTCACGGAAGACGAAATCTCAGTCGATAGCCTTGGTCACCGATCCCATTGGATCTTCTTCTTGTGATCCCTCTATTGGTTTCTCTCTTTCCGCCCTTTGTGAGCTAAGCGATGACCAACTGGACAAATTCCTAGAAAATGAGCTTGCTCTTCTAGCTCGCAAGTTTTCTCATGCATACAAGAGGGTGAGAGAGAGAAAGAGAGGTGGCATGATCACATGCTTTGAGTGTGGTGACCCCAACCACATTCGGGCTAATTGCCCCAAACTAGAGAAGGCTAAGAAAGATGCCGGCGATTCGGCAAAGAACGACTACATCGACAAGAACCGCAACAAGAAGCCTCCAGTTCGTGAGCCGACGCGTGAGAAGAAGTACCGCAACTTCTCCAAGAATAAGAAGCTCTTCCACCGCGTCCTCGCCGCGTTTGATGACATCAACCTCTCCGACACGGAGACATGGAGCGACGAGGGCGAGGATGATCCGCAAGAGAAGAAAGGCGGCGACGACTTATCCGGCATGTGCTTCATGGCCGACGCCAGCGGCATCGCGACTCCGGAAATGACAAATGACACGGACGAGGTACCCTCCTATGACCAGCTCAATGAAGCTTTCTGCAAATCAGGAAAATTTCATGCTAGAGCTAGAGCTAGGTGTACGGAGCTTGAGAAGGAAGTAGGTACCTTGACTCGGGAGTTAGCTTCACTTAGATCTTCTCCCTCCCAAGTCACTGATGACTGTACTTTGTGTGATGCTTTTGCTTGTGGAGTTAGAGAACCTAAGGACTATGCATGATAGTGTGTTGTCTGAACTAGATAGTCTTAGGTTGAAGAATGCTAGCAATGAATCTATTGATACTCCTTCTGTAGATACTAGTTTTCTTCATGCTCACTCTACTCCCTCTTATGCTAATTGCCCTAAATTGCTTGCTGAAATTGATGCCATGAGCACTCACCTTAAGAAGCTTTCTTCTAGAAATGATGAACTTGAATTGCATGCTTCTAAGGACCCAGTCAGCTCATGTGAGGGCTGTAAGCAACTAAAACTTGACAATGATGCTTTGAATGTCAAGTGTGCTAAACTTGCTAAGGACTTACTAGATAAGTCACATGAAAGTTGCTTGCGATGTTCTGTGATTGAGGGGGACTTGGATAAAATCCATGTCGAGCTTAGGAAGAAATTAGAAGACCAAGCTCATAGAATTAGAAATGCATCTTGCGTTTCTTGTGAGGCCCTCAAGATAGAGGCAGCCGTGCTGAGGGAGAAAAATGCACATGCTGAGAGAGCTCATCTTTCTGGTTCTTCTTCTTCTTCTTCCCTTGCTCTTCTTGTGCCTCTTTCTTTCAAGATTGCCATTATCTTATGAGCACTCTCGAGAAGTTTGTTGGAGGCAAGAAGAAGCTCAATCTTATTCTAGACCAATCCAAAATTAGTAGATTCAATCAAGGTCTAGGATTTGATCCCTTGGAGCACGCTCGGGCGCATCCTCCCACCATTGTGCGCGGCTCCAAGAGTGGTGAGATTGTGGTAGCTCCCAGAGTGAGTACCACCGTGTTTAGGTCTGCTGGGGTTATCCATAGGACTTCTGACTAGAAGGGTGTTACTCCTATTGCTTCTGCCTCTAGCAAGGCGAAGTACACATGCACCTTCTGTAAGAAGGATGGTCACTTAGTAGATTTACGCCGAGCACGCCAAGATCAATCGGCGTGGCGTGTTGCTGCCCTTAAGGGTATTCAAGGTCATCCCGGACTTTGAGTGCTACTAAGGCACACACCGCTTCTAGACAAAGTTAGAGAGTCGCTTTGTTTTTGGGGCGTCGGGACTCGGTTTTCATGCTAGTTCTTTGAGTTTTAGTCCTGGAGCTGTTCGTAGTCAATTTTTCCGCCGTCCTCTTGATATTCCTTTTTTTCTCATCGAGGTAGATATCAGCGGCGAGATGTGTTTTCTGGTAGGAGTTTTAGGCAGCTTCACTGGGGTGGTTCGGCTTTTGCACCACGGCATGCTAACTAATTTGCCACTCCTAGATCATCTACTAGAGTTGCTACTGATCTTGTTAGGGTTAAACGTCAGAGAGACACTCGAGTCCAGTCTTCTTCTGTGACTAGTACTCTAAGGAGTCGTATGGTTCAGTATTGGGTTCCTAAGTCTTCACTCTATCCCATTACTGAGTCATATTTCTCTCTTGTGTCTTGATCAGGTTCGTCGGATGGGGAAGGGAGATGTTTGGATTGTCGATTCCGGTTGTTCTCGTCATATGACCGGGGATTCTCGATGGTTCTCTTCCCTAGTCCGAGCCCCCGGTGATGAGTTGATCACTTTCGGGGATGCTTCTTCAGGTAGAGTCATCGCTAAAGGTACCATTTGCATTAATGACAATTTCATTCTTAAAGATGTTGCCTTAGTAAGTAAGCTGCAATATAATTTGCTTTCTGTCTCTCAGCTTATTGATGACTCTTTCGAGGTGAGTTTTAAGAATAATGCCTGTAGAATCATCGATTCATCAGGAGGGTTAGTTTGCGGGATTTCTAGATTTGGGAGAGTCTTCCGTGCTGATTTTTCTGTTTCTTCTGGAAACTCTCTTCGGTGTTTGATTGCTTCAGAGTCCCGTGATCTCTCCTTCTGGCATAGGAGACTTGGTCACATTGGATTTGATCATTTGACCCGAGTTAGCAGCCACGATCTCATTCGTGGTTTGCCCAAACTCAAAATGGTTAAAGACTTAGTTTGCTCTCCCTGCCAACATGGCAAGATGGTTGCTGCTTCTCATCCCCCAGTCACTGTTGTGATGACTGATGCAACAGGACAACTTTTACATATGGACACTGTTGGTCTAGCTAGAGTGCAGTTAGTGAGTGGGAAGTGGTATGTTCTTGTCATTGTTGATGATTTTTCGAGGTATTCTTGGGTGTTTTCCATCTCCTCGAAGGATGAGACTTTTACCCATTTTAGGGGTTTGGTTCATAGGTTGTCTTTATAGCTCCCTGGTGCCTTACGAGCTATACGCAGTGACAATGGCACGGAGTTCAAGAACTCCTATTTTGAGAGTTTCTGTGTGGAGTCTGGTTTAGTGCATCAGTTCTCCTCTCCCTACGTCCCTCAACAAAATAGGGTAGTGGAAAGGAAGAACAGGACCCTGGTAGAGATGGCGAGGACGATGCTAGATGAGTACATTACTCCTAGGAAGTTTTGGGCTGAGGCTATAGCTACTGCTTGCCATGTTTCTAATCATCTATTCTTGAGAGCACATTTGCACCACACTTCTTACGAGTTGAGGTATGGGCGAAAGTCCAGTGTTTCTCATTTTCGTGTGTTTGGTTGCAAGTGTTTTATTTTGAAGTCTGGTAACCTAGATAAGTTTTGAGTCTCGTTCTTTTGATGGTATCTTTCTGGGTTATTCGTCTTCTTCTCGTAGCTATAGGGTCTGGAGTTGCGATGCGCATAGGATCATAGAGACCTGTGAAGTGACCTTTGATGAGGCTAGCCCAGGAGCTAGACCTGATATTTCAGGCTCTTCTTCTTCCTCCGAGACCATCTTTGTAGAGGATGAGGATGATGGAGATGATGGTGTTCCACCTTATCCAGTCCCCTCTACACCTGAGGTGCCTCCTGTTTCCTTTTCTGCACCTTAGGAAGGCCAGCCCTTGCCTTCTGACTCTCATTCAGCTAGTGGCTCTGCTCCTACCTCTTCTGTGCATGAGGTAGAGGCCACTTCTGCTTCTGGACCTGATCAGATCATCGGCGATCTATTTGAGCGAGTCACTCGCTCAAAATTAGGTTTGTCCAGTTTCTGCCTTCACTCTGCCTTTGTTGCCTCGTTTGAGCCGAAGGATGTGACTCATGCATTATCTGATGAGTCTTGGACTAATGCTATGCATGAGGAACTTGAAAACTTCGAGAGGAACAAAGTCTGGAAGCTTGTAGAACGTCCATCTATTCATAATGTCATTGGGACCAAGTGGGTGTTCAAAAACAAGCAGAGTAAGGATGGGGTTGTCATTCACAACAAGGCTAGGCTAGTTGCACAGGGCTTTTCTCAGGTTGAGGGTCTTGATTTTGAGGAGACCTTTGCCCCTGTAGCTAGACTAGAGGCTATTAGGATCCTGCTTGCATTCTCTGCATCCCGGGGCTTCAAGCTCTATCAAATGGATGTCAAGAGTGCATTCCTCAATGGCTATATTGAGGAAGAGGTTTATGTCAAACAACCTCCAGGATATGAGAACCCCAAGTTTTCGAGTCACGTATACAAGTTTTCCAAAGCTCTGTATGGACTCAAGTAGGCCCCCAGAGCATGGTATGAGAGGCTCAAGTCTTATCTTCTCAGCCATGACTTTAAAATGGGCATAGTAGACAAAACTCTATTCATCAGACACCATGAGTCTCATTTTCTTCTCGTCCAGATTTATGTGGACGATATCATGTTTGGTGGCTCATCTCATTCACTTGTGTCTCAGTTTTCTGAGGTGATGAGCACAGAGATTGAGATGAGTATGATGGGCGAGTTGAGCTACTTTCTTGGCTTCCAAATCAAGCAGACTCGGGAGGGTACTTTCTTGCATCAAGACAAGTATACCCGTGACCTCCTGAGGCGTTTCGATATGTCTGATGGGAAGCCGGTGATGACTCCTATGGCCACCACTGCTGTCCTCGAGCCCGATGAGGATGGTCAGCCTGCTGATCAAGAGAAGTTTCGGAGCAAGATCGGCTCCCTCTTGTACCTCACTGCTTCAAGGCCGGACATAAATTTCGCTGTGTGTCTATGTGCTCGATTTCAAGCTTCTCCTCGCACCTCTCACCGCCAGACGGTCAAGCGCATCTTCAGGTACCTTCATGCTACCACTGATTATGGTATTTGGTACTCTTCTTCTTCTTGTCTATCTCTTAGAAACTTTTTTGATGCCGACTTTGCTGGCTGTAGGATAGATAGGAAGAGCACTTCTGGCACTTGCCAATTCATTGGCACTTCTCTTGTTTCTTGGTCATCTAGGAAGCAGTCCGGAGTTGCACAGTCCACTGCTGAGGCCAAGTATATTGTTGCAGCCAGTTGCTGTAGCCAGGTTCTCTGGATGAGATCGCTTTTGCGGGACTTTGGGTTAGATATACAGAGTGTGCCACTTTTCTGTGACAACACTTCTGCTATTTGCATTGCTAAAAACCCAGTGCAGCATTCCCGGACCAAACACATTGATATTAGATATCACTTCCTTAGAAAACATGTGGAGAAAGGAGATATCGCGCTTGATTCGAAGAGTGACCTTGATTAGCGATATCTTCACCAAGCCTTTGGATAACTCAGCATTTGTTGCCTTGAGGAGTGAGCTTGAGTCGTGAGCCCTTACGGCCTTTCGTGAGGGGAGCTGGTTTGTATATTATGTATTATATGTTTTCTTCCACTTTTCTTTTCGTGTTTCTTTAGGTGACTCGGGCTTGTTTTCTTGAGTTGAGTTCACTCACTTAGACTTCGGCATGCCTTGCATGGACCTCTTATCTTGTGCTTTAGGTTGCTATCATGCGTGATTAGCATTCTCTCTTCTCTCTAGGTTGAGTTCCCTCACGCCTTATAAGTCTAGCGAGTTTTGGGCCTCCAGGTAGGCGTGGTCATGTGCACTCCTTAATTGGGATCTAGAGTCAGCTTCCCTATGTCAGTCTCTGGGGAAGATAAGAGTGAGTCTGAGCCGTAGTGAGTCTCTTCTATCTTATCTATGCTCAATAGCCATCCAGTTTTGCAGTTTCTAGACTTCTTCTCCTTATTCTGTTTTTCTGGTTATTATTGAGTTCATTCGGGTTTTCTTTATGCCTAATCTTGATAATAACTCAACTTTAACCAGATTTGAGCTTAAAATTAATTCATTTGTTGAGGGGGAGTTTGGGAATCTGTTCGTGCATTGCATATAGACTGCATTTCCTGTTTAATGAGCTTTGTCTATTATGCAATTGATTTCATCTTCATGCTATACACCATGCTACATCATATAGAGGAAATCACTAGCTTAGATATGTCCAAGTTAATTTAACTTGCTAAGCTTAAAAAGAAATAAGCCTTAAATGAAAAACTTGATGAAACTTGTTGCTTTTACTTGCTAGGTGAAGGACCATGTGGAGGTCTATCCATGTTTGTGATGAGTATTTGACTTTATTTGAGGTAGGTGTGCTCAAGTTTGAGTTTAATTTGGATTGATTTTCAAAATGAAGCAATTTGAGTTGTCTCTGCCAGGAGTGGCAGTACCGGTCGTATGGACGCGGTAGTGATGAGTTGGATGGTTTATTGCACATCTTTGTGGGCATTGCTATGTGAGGAATTTCCTTGTTTTTGATGGTTGCAGGGCGACGGTGCTAGGTCATGGTGAGGCGAAGGATGACTGGGACTAGGCGAGGAGCGTCGGAGGTCCAGAAGGTTGGGAGATCGCCGGAAGATGATCGGAGACGGAGTCCGGGCAAGTCAAGAAGACAAGGAAAGGAGATGGTGCTAGCTAGATGCCGCGTGGATCAATGAGGGCCGTCGGATTAAGGTCTAGTTGATAGGTTAGTGGGTCTAGGTAGTATGCTTTGAAAACCGTGCAAGAAAACCCGGTATGTGTGTGGGTTTTGGGTTAGCCCTTGCATGGTTGTGTGTATGGGTTAATCCTAGCCCTTAGATGAGTGCTTTAGGGTTGAGGGACTCAACCAAGGGTGGTAGGTGGCCCAAGAGTAGTGTAAATAGGGGTGGAGGGGTAGCCTCCTTCTCTTGAAGGTTTTGAGGTTTGTGAATGCTCCTTTGAGCTTTGCCCACATGAAAGTGAGGCTTTGTAACCTCTCCTTCCAGAAATGAAAGTTTTATCCATCCACCTCTAAATTTATTTCGCGCATTTACATTATGTCTTTACTTTACGCAATTTAAATTCAGCATTTACTTTCCCGCAATTACATTCTCGCAATTTACTTTCATGTAATTTGGATTTGCCTCCCCTCCTTCTAAATTATGCTGATCTTGGATGTTTTGAGTGTGTTCATATGGTTTTACATCTCTTTTGCACTCTTGGATTGAGTAGAGAACATCTTTTCTTTCAAGTTCCAACTTTGTTCAAAACTTGTTCTTCGCGCAGTAGTCAGTGTTTGATTTCTATAAAAATCTAGAAAAATCTTTTTCAAGTGATTCTTGTTGGTGGAGGTTTGAGACTCTGATATCCACTTGCAGAAAACGTTTTGAGTTCACTTGTTTCACCGTTTAGGCGCCATGAGGTGAAAACCGAGCCCCAAACTTTCTGCTCGATGTTCTTGACCAGACTGTGTTCTTAGATTTTTCCTGTTTTTTTGTAAAGATTTTTGAGGAGAAATTGGGTGGAGTTCTTCATGACTCTGATGCTCATAGGGAGAAAAATTATCAAAATTTTGTGAGCTGCAGAAACCCACCAACCTCCTGTGCAAATTGAGGACAAGTTCTGGAAATTCTGCTTTTACTTTTCTGAAAGTGACTTTTGTGATTTGAATTGATGTCCTTTCTAAAAGCAAGAGTTTGAATTGATTCCTCTTTATCTTGGACACTAGACAACCAGGATTGTGACCCAAAAATCCCCACATATTTTATGGTACTTATCAATGCAAGCTTGGGGTACACATAGTTG
Source organism: Otatea glauca (assembly GCA_036346275.1). NCBI lineage: Eukaryota > Viridiplantae > Streptophyta > Magnoliopsida > Poales > Poaceae > Otatea > Otatea glauca. The sequence goes on from CM070729.1 coordinate 21,117,917, forward strand.
TCTAGTTTTTCGGGTCTTTCACAATTTCCTTTGAGCGATCTTGTAGAGGTTTTTGTTGGAGTATTTTGGGGGAAAATTTATTTGTGACCATTCACCCCCCCTTTGCTCGCCATCTTGGTCTTTCACTAGGTTTCTTCTCTAGAGGTTTGTGCCATAATTTGAGAAATTTTGGAGTTCTCTAGAGTCCCTATAGCAACTTGGGTGAAACTAGTTTGATCCATGCTAGAGTCCTTCAATTGCTCATAAATCGTTGTGCTAAAAATGAAAATGAAACAAAATTGACTCTTCTTGTGCACATACGACTCAACACCTTGCATTCACAAGACCGCTTCCCATTGCACTTGGGATGAACTTGGAGAACATCGTGTTTGACCTAGACCATCCTCTTAAGAGTTCATCTTGAGATGGTCGCATATGGCCTGAGTCAATTGGTTTACAAAACAAAATGCAAATAAATTTAAAACAAAAATATATGTGGGTAAAGAATGCAAATAATGTCAAACATTTGCACCCCGCTATGTCTTGTATGATGATAAATCAAAATTTGCATTAAGTGATAAATGAGCCCGAAGGACTTTGTATGCTCTTCTAGATTCCCCAAAGTGTTGAGTAGGTTGAACTCTAGGTTTTCCTTTTGATCCTTAGAGTGGCTATTCTTCTATTTTTGAAACTAAAGCTAAGTGTTGCACTTATCAAATCTTGATAAAAATGAAATATTCAAATCTAAGCTTGTATTTGCAGTTGGACATGTCCTAGACTAGTCTAATCTAAAAATTGACTAGCTTGATGTCATATCTTATCATTGTGATCAATTGGATAATCTTCAAAACTCCTTTAGGTTGCATTTCATGCATACATAAAAAGAGGGAGAAAATTCCATTTTGATGCCTATATTGCCAAAAGGGGGAGAAAATGTAGAAAAGGCATCATTAAAAAAAGAGATAAAAATGTGAAAGCTTGTTGGATCTTATGATCTTTGTAAATCTTTGCTATTTCTTCTGGATCATAATCACATTTGGCACTTACGATTGGTTTTTAGAGCTTTTGTGGAAAACTTGCTCTTTTCATGGTCTTGCTCTAAATTCTTTCTGCCAACTTGGTCATGATTTTATATCTTTCTCTCTGGACCAAGTTTGGCTTTGAAATCAAATTGTTTTCTTCTTCTCTCATTCAAACTCAAATTTATGCCTTTTGTGTGGTTTGTCAATATACTCATCAAGGGGGAGATTGAAGGACCATGTGGAGGTCCATCCATGTTTGTGATGAGTATTTGACTTTATTTGAGCAAGGTGTGCTCAAGTTTGAGTTTGGTTTGGATTGATTTTTAAAATGAAGCAATTTGAGTTGTCTCTACCAGGAGTGGCAGTACCGGTTGTATGGGCGCTGTAGTGATGAGTTGGATGGGTTTATTGCATATCATTGGGGGCATTGCTATGTGATGTGTTTCCTTGTCTTTGATGGTTGCATGGCGATGGTGCTAGGTCATGGTGAGGCGGAGCATGATCGGGACTAGGCGAGGAGCGTCGGAGGTCCAGATGGTTGGGAGATCGCCGGAAGATGATCGGAGACGGAGTCCGGGCAAGTCAAGAAGACAAGGAAAGGAGATGATGCTAGCTAGATGCCGCGTCGATCAATGAGGGCCGTCGGATTGAGGTCTAGTTGATAGGTTAGCGGGTCTAGTTAGTGTGCTTTGAGAACCGTGCAAGAAAACCCATGTGTGTGGTGGGTTTTGGGTTAGCCCTTGCATGACTGTTTGTGTGGGTTAATCCTAGCCTTCAGATGAGTGCTCTAGGGTTGAGGGACTCATCTAAGGGTGGTAGGTGGCCCAAGAGTAGTATAAATAGGGGTGGAGGGGTAGCCTCCTGCCCTTGAAGGTTTTGAGGTTTGTGAATGCTCCTTTGAGCTTTGCCCACATGAAAGTGAGGCTTTGTAACCTCTCCTTCCAGAAATGAAAGTTTTATCCATCCTTCTCTGAATTTATTTTGTGCATTTACATTATGTCCTTACTTTACGCAATTTAAATTCAGTATTTACTTTCTCGCAATTTACTTTCATGCAATTTGGATTTGCCTCTCCTCCTTCTAAATGCTGTTGATTTTGGATGTTTAGAGTGTGTTCATATGGTTTTACATCTCTTTTGCACTCTTGGATTGAGTAGAGAACATCATTTCTTTCAAGTTCCTACTTTGTTCAGAACTTGTTCTTTGCGCAGCATTTAGTATTTGAATTTTACAAAAATATAGAAAAATTATTTTTAAGTGATTCTTATTGGAGGAGGTGCGGGACTCTGACATCCACCTGCAAAAAAAGTTTGGAGTTCTCTTGTTGCACCGTTTGGGTGCCATGATGTGAAAACCGAGCCCCAAATTTTCTGCTCGAAGTTCTTGACTGACTGTGTTCTTCGATTTCTTCTGTTTGTTCTGTATGGCTTTTTTAGGAGAAATTTGGTGAAGTTCTTCAAGACTCTGTTTCTCATAGGGAGAAAAATTCACAAAATTTTGTGAGCTGCATAAACCCACCAACCTCCTGTTCAAATTGTGGATAAGTTCTGGAAATTCTGCTTTTGCTTTTCTGAAAGTGACTTTTGTGATTTGAATTGATGTCCTTTCTAAAATCAAGAGTTTGATTGATTCCTCTTTATCTTGGACACTAGACAGCCAGGATTGTGACTCAAAAATCCCCACATATTTTATGGTACTTATCCATGCAAGTTAGGGGTACACATAGTTGTCTAGTTTTTCGGGCTTTTCACGATTTTCTTTGAGCGATCTTGTCGAGGTTGTTGTTGGAGTATTTTGGGAGAAAATTTATTTGCAACTATTCACCCCCCTCTGTTCACCATCTCGGTCCTTCATTTTTTAAGCAAGTTTTTTACTGGTTTTTAATGCCTGTTTTTTAAGTATTTTATAATTTACAGTTTATAATTTCCATATACTCCCAAATTTATTTTTTTACTCAAGTTAATTTCTTAATTTTTGTCAAGTTAATTTTTTTAGGTAAGTTAATTTTTTCTCAAGATAATAAAAAAATATAATAAATACATCTTATTAATTACAATACATACATCTCATTAATTATAATAAATATATCTCATTAATTATAATTAATTGTAATACATACGTCTCATTAATTATAATACAAACATACAACTCATTAATTATAATACATATGTACATATCATTAATTATAAAACCATCTGCGATGAGTTAAACTTCATACAACTCATTATTTATTTAAGTTAGTGTCATTATTTATAATACATATATCTCATTATTTGTAATACATATATTTTTAAATTATAATACATACATATCATTAATTATAATATATACATATATCTCATTAATTATATTTAATTATAATACATACATCTCATTAATTATAACACATACGTACATCTCATTAATTATAATACGTGAAACCTATCCTCATCGAAAGCACAGTCTATATCATCCGGAGTATCGTTGACTTCATCGACGATGTTAGTACTACTTACTTCCTGCATAATTTGCTCTTCACCGTGACTGGTGCAACATGTATACCCTCTTTTGAAACCCCATAGAATCAAGTGAGCTTCGATCTGCGCTGGGTTTTGAAACATCCTCATATTCTCACAATTAATGCATGGACAAGGCATAAATTTTACCTCCTTGTTCAACATATCTTCCTCTGCAGCTCTTCTAAAAGTGGAGACGCCATTAATGTACTCGGCGCTTGCACGATTCTCAGTGTACATCCAACTTCGGTCCATCTACGCTACGTATATAACAATAAGTGTTAAATAATGAATTAAGTACATTAGGAGTGCACATGCACACATATTCAACATATAAGCTACACTTAAACTCGGCATCTTCAATTCTCTCTTTACATAGCTAGCTACATCTTGAGTATAATGCAATTAGACCAATTTCTACTTTAGATCAAAAAGAACAAATGGATCTACAACAAGCTAGATCAAAACCATCTTCAATTCCCTCTTTACCAAGCTAGATATATATCTTGAATATAATGCAATTACAACAGATTATGTGAAGTGGCATGACTTCGAGCTGTCAAGCTTCCCTTTTTTTCAAATCGGCTTGACAAACTGTAACCAAGGCCCCTAATTTCTCGATTAGATTAATCTAGTATTTAATGAATGATTAAGAATGCCTAATTTAGGTAATTACGGGAATTAATCTGTAGTATTAATGGACTACTTAGATGCGATTAACTTACGTATAGCTTGCAGTAGATTTAATCCCTTGATGCCGGTCGAAATTCGATGCAGTATCGATTGATGCAGACAGACGATATTAATCAGCCTTGAGGAGCTTTGTGCTGATACCTGTTGTAAAATGATGACAACGGCCGTATATAAATAAGAATGCACTGATCGAATAGCCAAAATAATCACAAAGAACACACAAGATATAGAGAGGCAAAACTCACTACTACACAAAAAGCCATCACAGACGGTTCGCAAACCACATCACAGACAGTTTTGTGAGCCGTTTGTATCGAAGTGTCAGTGATGACAAAGAGTCATCATAGACGGTTTTGCAACCGTCAGTGAAAAAACTCATCACAGATGGTTCCAAGTTGGAACCGTCTGTGATGTATCATTATCACAGACGGTTCCAAAATGGAACTATCTATGATGAGGTTATCATCCCAGACGGTTGTAAGGAATAACCATATGTGAAGATCCCCTCATCATAGACGGTTCCTAATTGGAACCATCTGTGATGTAGTAACATCACAGATAGTTCCAAAATGGAACAGTCTGTGATGATACTACATGACGGACGGTTCTAAATTTTGAACCATCTGTGTTGAGCTTCATAGATGGTTCTTCTTTCGAACCGTCTGTGATGTTAATTTTGTATTTTTTACTAAATTTTAATTTATTGGCCAGCTTCAGGAAATGCTAGCCATGCCCTCTTAAACAAAAGGCAGTACACAGCATCAACAACATATTATTATGACATACATTTAAAAAATGAACTCCAACGACATGTTACACAACGTACATACAGCGCATCCATTTCATAAATCAACTTAGATCGCATATTATAACATATGTACACATCCATTTCAGAAATCAACTCACATATCTACTAACTAATTGGATTCAGAACTACAAATGACAAATTCACAACATAAGGTTCACAAATTAATTAATTTTGAATGCATGGTAGGTAACAAATTCACAACTCATCAGTTGAGCCCTAAGTAGCATATGCCCTTTGGATGTAAGATCTCACACAACAAGAAGGCATAGAGGTTTCCTCGAATACTTAGCAGGTCAGCCTTTTCTAATGCAGATTTAACGCATTGCCAAGTCTGTCGATGAGAAGATTAAAGTCTTGTGTGAATATAAATTGATAAGTAAAGACAATTGTTGCAAGATTGATAGACCTCTATATCATTGGTATTGTGTGAACCAACAAGGAGTCCCATGTTGTGGCAAACGTAGAATCCACATAGGTCAGTGCCCTTTGGCTGCTGGTGGCACTGCCAAAACATAGTAGGCTAATTAGTTCCTAAGGTATTATTATGGAGTGTAAGGATTATTGTGTACTATCGGATACCAGAAAGTTATAAGTATGCTTTAGAGTCGTTGGGCTGCCCTTCTTGTGTCTCCCTCCCCTATATTTGTAGACATTGAATGACGTGTCGAGTAATTGTTTGATAGGCTGCAAGTCATGGGTGCCACCCTTTTTGGAATCAAGGTAAATTACCCAATTCTCTCTCGGTATAATTATGAGTAGAACCCAGTGAAACCTACATAGGTATGTCGTCATAGTCACTGAACCTACCTTCGAGATGTGATATATAGTCCAAATCAACAAGTGTAGCATCTAGACGAAGCACTTACCCCGGGTTGTGTGGTAAAAGTATGAATTTTTTGTCCGAATGAGCCATCATTACTTTTTCAACGTACTCGTGTACGGCTCGTATATTTTCGTCCATGGTTTGCTTGAACACCATGTGTGGGTCGACGAAACCCACCGATTGTTTCCTTGCGTCTGCTTCCATGGTCATGTATCTACATATACAAAATCAAGGATCATATATATACATGACATTTATAAGGATCATATATATATGACATTTATATAGACATGGTGATTGCACACACTTAAAATGTCCAGCATCTTATGAGTGAGGCGTCGAGCGCTCTGAGGTTGTACAGATTGAACAAGTCGGAGAAGCCGACCACAAAGATACCATCTAAAAACCGGTGTAAGAAATGCTCCTCGTTGAAGCTCACCGAGATACTCGATGTCTATTGTGCCACCGGCTTGTTGGCTTGTTACATGTACCAATCTTACAATCTAATGCAGGATAATATAAGCATCTCTTTGGTCTCATCCGGTACGAATGGCTACCCCAGCTCGAATTGCTGCACCAATGGGGCAAATAGAGAGTTACGGGCTGACATGGTCCCTTTCGATTTGCCCTTGTTTCCACCTCCCCTTGTATCAAATGTCATCTTCACAGAGACGACTGGGTCTGAACTGCAGTAATGGTCAATGCCTGACAGCACATGGTAGCCGATTTGGTAGGCACCTTCGGTGCATCACATGGCTCCTGTAGTGCTGGTAGCTCCGGCGCATCATGTGGCTCTGGTAGTGCTTGTAGCTTCGATGCTCCTGGGCGGGCATCGAAAGAGATGTCCTTCTTGGGCCACTGGATGAATGTGCCAATGGCATCCTCAATTGTGATGATCTCATCGTTTGGGGGCATCTCTAGCGTGATGGCCTTACAAATTTCATGTACACCGTTGACATGAACCTTCGCGTAGCCCAGCTCTAAAGTATTACCGTGCACAATCGCCCCTGCACCGGATGCATACACACGTCCCCAAGCAGCCTGCAGGGGAATAGAGCTGTTGGCAAGCCTCACTTGTAGATTGCACGGTGTGGCCATCTATACAAGGGTACAAAAATAATTAGCTAACACGTCCAACATTAAAGTCTATCTAAGGATCATTGAAGACATGTTACTATGGTGTCATCGGGAGGAAATTTGCCTTCATCCACGTTCGTCTCAGGGGCGGACGCTGTAACATCCCAAAATTTGGCTTAATTAAGTTTTTATTTCTTAAAAGTGCATTTGTGATTTTCTGGAATTTATTTGGATTTTTCTGGATTTATTTGAATTAAATCTTATTTCAAGTTTATTGCTTTTTATTCAAAAGTATTTAAATCTGTGCAAAGTTAAAATAAAGTTTTGGCAAAAATATTTTATTTAAGTCCAGAATGTCTCAAAGTATTTTTGAGATTTTTCTTGGATTTTTCCTGATTATTTTATTGCCTAAATCAAATTAAATGAATTTTTGGAATTAATTTAATTGAAAAACCTTTTGAAAACCCTGAGCAGTATTGGGCCGTGGCCCATCTCAGTGGCGGGCCGAGCCCATTATTGGGAGCGTGTTTGGCCCAGGTCTTCGAGGGGTGGTTGATGGCCGTTGGATCATGATCGCGCTCTCCGTATCGTGCCGCGTTGCCGAAAGCGTCTGGCCGTGGGATCGTGATCGTGAGGTCCAAAGTGGTCATGCCTCATCGTAACCCTAATTGATCGTGGCCGTCAATCGGACACGTGGACGGTTGAGAGGAGTTCGTCTTCGTTGCGTCGCCGGAGTCCGCCGCCGCCACTGAGTCATCTTCGGAGTCTGTGCCTTACACGCCTTCCCGTGCGGCTATTTAAGTCACCGAGGCGGGCACCGAAATCCTCACCTCGTGCCGCGTATTCTGCGCAACTCTCGAGCCCCGTGTCGCCGCCGTTTGCGCGAAGGAGCTCGTCGAGTTGGAGTTTTGCAGCCGCCGCGGTCTTGGCCAGAGATCGTCGTCGATCCGCCGGTTTTCTTCGCTTTGGTCTCGGATCCGAGCTCGCTGAAGGGTACCGCGTCAGCTACTCTTCTTCTTCGCGTCAGAGTCGCACCGGAACGCCGTCGCCCAGGTTCTTCCTCGTCTCCGGTGGTCTTCACGCCGTCGCGCCTCCATCGCCATGTCCCGAAGCTTTGGGCCATCAGATCGAAATCCATCGGCTAGCACGCTGCCACGTAGCGTGTAGTCAGCGACCGTCTGATCCATCCTAACCGGTCAGATCGAGCCGAGCGTGAAGGCCAATAGGGCACCGCCGCGTGTCGGGCACGGGTATCGATGGGTCATGGACCGAGTCCACCGTGGTCCAGCGCCATGCCGTAGACTTAGTCCATACGCCGGGACACGTGTAGGCGTGTGATTGGCCGAGACTAGTACTGACGTCATGCTTGCGTCATAATTACATTTTTCAATTGGAAAAATAATTCGATTGGAAATTCTGTGATGATGACATCATCATGAGGTCACGCTGACGTCATAAATCAATTTTTCAGAATAAAAATAAATCTGTTAATTTCAAATTTCTGATTTTCTGATTTCAGTATTTATTTCAAACTTCAAAAGGCTATATCTTTTGCATCGTAACTCGGATTTGAGTGATTCTAGTTTCTAAAATTTTTTAAAATTGGGATCTAATTAATGGTGAATTTTATTTGATTTTTGGAGTTCAATTGCTCTCTGTTTTGGTATTTATTTGCTTTTCTTCTTCGGTACGCGTAGACGTTGAATTGTGCGACGCTTCGGAGGAAGATCCAGCAACTCAAGAGCAAGTTCCAGATCAAGATCAGGACCTATTCCAAGGCAAGTTGTGCTTTGATCATGTTGAACCCATGTTTATAAAATTGATGTGTTTGTTTTACACTATTGCATATATTTCAAATATACAACTGTTTCAAATTAGATTGGGTTTAGCTAAAATACCAGATTGATCTATACCCTACCTTGTCATTGTATGCCATGATCCATTGTCACCCTAGATTGGTTTAATATAGTTGGTTAATAATTATGATCAACATTGGAGGTTAGACCGTTGTAGATTGCTTAGTCATGCCACGTCATCACATGTGTCAGAATCATTGATAATTAATCTTGATTAATGGAATATGGAACAATGTTATGAACTTGTGTGTCATGTGGGATCACACGATGAGATTGAGTTGTTGTGGCGAGTCATGTCACGCAACGATGTTGAATTGTTGATGGCACGTGGTGCTTGGTAATCAACTGGGTGATAATCATTTAGATCGGGGCAAGTGGCAAGGGGCGAGGAGGCCAAGGTGGGCCCGATGGGCAGAGGGTATGTGGAAGTCTTGCCTTGATCACACTAAGGACTTAACCTTGCAAGCCTTTGACCTGAGTCAATCATGCAACCACATGCCTGGTATGGGCCAGCCTAGCTGAGTAATTTGCAATGTCTTAATTTTGATACTATCGTGGTTGGTGTGAATTCCCGAGTTAGGGTGTAATTCACATGGCGCAAGAGGGGGGCCCTGGATGTGGTAACCAGTCCCACCAGTGTTGAAACCTTAGCGGGTAGTATCGGGTTGAGATAGAGCATTGTAAAGGCTTTGTTATAATCACTCGCCTTTGTGGTGTTTGGTTGTATCACGTGGGTAAAGTGCATAACCTCTGCAGAGTGTGAAACTATTCGGATAGCCGTGCTCGCGGTATTGAGCAATGCTCGGGAATTACAGTTAAGGGTTAGTTTAATAAATTGGACAACGTGGTTGGGATGGCGGAATGCCATATGGAAGATGACTTTGATTTAGGATTGGAAACTTGGTTTACTTCAGAAATGCTGAATCTATCTATTACTGTTATTTGTTTTACAGTCTTTATAATCTATTTACTGTATTTGTTCATAAATGCTGCTTATTGCAAAATAGCCATGATAGCCTATCCTTTGGAATAAGCCTGCATATAGATATATAGAATTGCATTCTGTGCACAACTTGTTGAGTGCTTTAAGTACTCACCCTTGCCAAACAACAATAATCAACAGTTGAAGAATCTACACCTGTGTTGGAAGACGAAGTCCAAGAAGACACGAGTCATTAGGGTCCGAGCCTTGTCGGTCTCCTGTGGTGAACTGATGAGCTATCTACGTATTCTACTTTCCGCTGCTTAATTATTAGTCTATATTTTCAGTCTTGCCCTACGTGGTTTAATAATGTAAGTTGGTCATAAGATCATACATTTAGCTATATCAATAAATGAATTATTATTCTATTATCGTTGTGTATGATGTGATATGTACCAATGTTAAGTGTGTGCACTAGCGTTGATCACAGGACTAGTGCGGTAAACACGTGGGTTGAATCGATGGATTGGGTCCTTCTGACGCTTGCAACTACTCGGACAGATTGGTTGGGCTGAACTGCGCATGTGCTTCTTGGACTTGCACGTTCCACGCCTGCCTCTCCGCAACCGCCCTTTGCTCTATCATTTCCGCAAGGCTTCGTAGCTAACTATCGAACTGTGCTTTGAGCCTTTCCTCAACCCTTTCCTCAATCAAAGCTACTAGCCATCCTCACGCTCGGCTTTGCTTCTCTTCCTACTCCGGTACGTGTTCGAGTCATGTGGGAATCCCATTTTCCAGGGAACGAAAACACCTAGGCCTCGGGTGCAACCCGGGTGCTCCTTGTTTCCCAAGGCATTGGAGAGTATGTCTTTCTCTCTTTTCGAAGTGAAAGAGCCCTGGGAAAATTCTGTGCTTAACGATTTTAGGCGATATGTACTTCGTCGACGATGGTACTACTACTTGGTCCCTGCGTAATCTGCTCTTCACCTTGACTGGTCCAACATGTATACCCCATTTTGAAACCCCGTAGAATCAAGTGTGCTTCGATCTGCGCTAGGTTTCAAAACATCCTCAGATTCTCGCAATAAATGCATGTACAAGACATAAATTCCACCCCCTTGTTCAACATATCTTCCTCTGCAGCTCTTCTAAAAGCGGAGACACCATTAATGTACTTGGCGCTCGCACGGTTCTCAGTGTACATCTAGCTTCGGTCCATCTATGCTACATATGTAACAATAGGTGTTAAATGATGAATTAGGTATGCTAGGAGTGCACATGCGCACATATGCTACATATAGGCTACATTTCAACTTGTTGATTAACTTATATAACTCCTAACATAAAAAAGAACGAATAGATATGTAAACATATGCAAGTAAGCTATGTCTTCAGTGTAATGCAATTAGAACCAATTACTAGTTTAGATCAAAAAGAACAAATTACTACTTTACATCACAGAGAACAAATGGATCTACACCTAGATGTAGAACCCAGCTTCATTTCCCACTTTACCAAGGTAGATCTAAAATATAATGCAACTTTGAAGCAATTACTAATCTTAGATGACCTTGAGCACAAGGATCTACAATTACACCTCCAAATCTAGGATCTCTTTCACCAGAACGCCTCTCAATTGGAGCCATCTCGAAAATATCTAGGAAACCCTAAAAATACAGAGGAGGTCGAGGCTCTCTGTTTGTATCTATATCAAAATTGATCATCACAGACAGTTTGTAGATAAAACCATCTGTGATATTTGCAAATCGCAGATGATTTTATGCATAAACCGTCTGTGATGTTCTCCGTCATCACAAATGGTTGGTTGCCTAAAACCGTCTGTGATGATACCTTTCGTCTTCAAGCTCATGCGGTTCCGAGGAAGACCACCGTCTTCCAGGCTCACACGGTTCCGAGGAAGACCTTTTGTCTTCCAAGCATTTCATTTCCCCAACGGAGTTCATAATTAATTGCACTTCCGCAACCTCGCACTATATATCGCAGCACTGGAGTCCAAAATGTACTCGATCGATCACATTCCACAGAACACTATGAGCAGCTCAAACTCCTTTGTCGGCTCCGTCGCCTCACCGCCTCGGACTATGCCGGCTTCGCCACCGCCACCGCCTTCGCCTCCATCGTCGACTTCCCCTTTGCCACCACCACCTTCTTCGCCTCCTCAGCCCCTGCGGCAAAGGCTGTGGTGCCACGGCGCCATATCCATGAATCCGTCGACCGTGGCTTATCAATGGTCCCCTCCGTTGGCCACCTCGAGCACCGCTTCATCCGCCTCAGCAAGCATCGAAAACAAGCGTCCGACGTCGCCAATACTAATCTCCTCCTCCTCCGACGATAGCTACGACTCGTCGGAGGGCTATCGTGATGGCTGGGACCTGGAGGATGACCCAGACAGAGCGGGTATGAGTGAGGATCCCGATGACCGCACCGACGGGGAGGAGATTGACCAGGCGTAGCTAGTAGCTAGGGATCAAAATTTTTGTATATATGTGACGCATGCAAGCTAGCTAGTTCTATATATATATATATATATATATATATATATATATATGAAATTAATGCATGTTTCCTTTAACCGTTAAGTTTGTTTAATCATCAGAGATGGTTTGTAGATAAAACCGACTATGATATTTCCTTAATCACCAACGGTTTTATCCACAAACCATCGGCGATATGCCCAAGTCTCTTCCCAAACGGTTTTCTTACAAAACAGTCAGTGATGACGTGTCTAATATAACCTCTTTTGTAGTAGTGATTCTTAACACTTTTATTAGATTGATTCTCTTGTACAATAGGGCGTTATATTTATAATGAAAACCTCATTAAAGAAAGATTCATATTCACCCACAAAGAGATAGAGTCCAATCATATCTCAACAACCAAGACCAAGAGTCCGATTATATCACAACAGTTTTAATTTAATTCTCTCTTGTGCTTGTGAATTTTATTATCTCATAAATAAAATTGATTCTTCGGTCGGAACTGTGAGATTGTGGATTTATCTCCGATCTCCGTCATCTTAGACGTGAGCAAAGGGGCACATTCCATGTGTGTCTCCTTCTAGTTGCAAAAAAAAAAATAAAACTTATTATGTATGTAGCAGGCAGCTTAATGCTAAGCATATTTCCTCTACAAATTATTTGAGTGTTCCTAGCGTGCATGTGGTGCACAAGAAAGATGATGTGCTCGGCCAGGAGATCAAGCATGGAGATGGGCAACATGGAATTGGTGCAGTATGTGCATGCATGCACATGCAGGTGGACAGTTTAAACCATGCATGCATGCATGAGGTCCTAAAGGAACAAACTAGTCATGAGCTTTCCAATCGTGTGCTACAGGATAAAGGAAACAATGATTCTAAATTAAAGGGGAAATCAAATTGGATCCTCACGGAGGGATAGAGATTACATGCATATAGAATAGAGACATTCAACAGACCTGTCATGTAGTCACTATTTAACAAAGTCGTCCGATCTAACGAATTGACAGTCTAGATTTTGCTATAGTCTTTTTTCTTCAGAAAATCTTGACCGTCGCATTTTCATCATACGGTTGAATAAGGACCGCATAATTTACGGTCCTGCTCTAACTGCATTTGATCTCAGTCCCTCGTGAGTCCCACTTCTGCTATGTTTTTTGGCGCAAATTCCAAGCCAAGGTGGGGCCAGGTCATCTGCGTATACCATAAGCCACGAACAAACAAGAGGGAGAATCGAGGTATTATCTCATGGCACGCACATAATAGTTTTATTTGGCTCAAAGGTCTCGATCCGGACGGTATCAAACTCATGGGACTCGCCATGGTACGTGTACATCAGATCAAAGAAAGATTAAGTTGGTTTGCTGATTACCTACTAAAGTATTATATAGTTAATTGTTTAGGTAAGCGCCCGAGATGTAAAAGGGCGTAGTAGTCGCTTTGGACTTTGTTTAAGCTAAGCATGAGTGGGTTTGTATTAGAAGGCATGTTCAAGCACTACTAGGAATACTTTAGGACCTGTCGGGGGGCTTAATTGCTTTTTAGTTTTAGCTTCCGAAAAACTAGTAAGCCTTCAAACAGCTTAGATTTTAAACAGTTTACAGCATAAACTAGAAGTCACATATAACTAGCTAAAGTCAAAGCTAGACCGGACCTCAGTTTATTACTGAAGAAAATTAACTATTTGTTAAATGTTCTCTTATAAAAAAGTATACCTGTTTTTCAGTCAATAATCTAAAAAGCAATTTTTTTTAGAAAAGCTACTATTCCCGCCCTTAGTCTACGATATGCTAGAAGTCTAAGTCGGCCAAAAGGCCAAGCATATGTGTGCAGCTATAAATAAAGGCCGAGCGTCCCATGTAAAATTAGAGTTTAGATGATGAATTGAATTATTTTGCGTGACGCCACGAGGTTCTATCCGTATTATCGTGTGTGTTCTTCTTGATAATCTATCTTGGGTTCATCTTCGGGCGTGTGGGATTAGGCCGTGCTGTGTATTTTCATCTGCTAGAGCAATTGATAATATATTTTTCGTTAGTGTGTTGTGGTGTATTTGGATTATTTCATCTATCCTAGTGCGAATTGCACCCTATAGTTCATGGTCCACATGTATATAAAGGAATTACCACGGTGAAAGATCAGACAACTTATCGGATCAATCTCTCCTCGAGGTTTGATCCTCGTAAGATACACAATATACACTACTACAGAATGATACATCACTATCGCTCCATCTGTGTCGGTTCTTAAGTTTTTACGAAAAAACGATTGTGATAGATGACTTAGGAGAGGCATTAGTAATAATCACTATCGGTTCTCAGTTAGAAGTGATTGTGATGTGCACTGGGAACATCACAATCGGTTCTTATGCGAGAAATGATAGTGACGTGCATTATCATCACTATCGGTTCCCACATAAGAAGCGATATAAATGAGCATGTTGACATCACTATCGGTTTTATGTGAGAAGCGATAGTGATGTGCACATAAGAACCGATAGTGATGAGACGTTTCTCATCACTATCGGTTCTTATGTGAGAAGCGATAGTGATGTGCATGCTCATCACTATCGCTTCTCACATAAGAACCGATAGTGTGTCAACGTGCTCATCACTATCGCTTCTTATGTGGGAACCGATTGTGATGACAAAGATCATCACTATCGCTTCTCTTATAAGAATCGACTGTGATGTGTCTCGATGAGGTTATTTATACCACTCAGTGAACTCTTCTCATTATTGTTCCAAAGGAGATTTCCCGCCCACACGAAAAAATAGCTCATATTATGTGGTTGGAAGCAATACTTGGGTGAAAAAATTTGAAATCCTCAAAGGTGGATGTTAAGAGGGTAAATTTGAAGCCCTAACTTGAGGAGATTTCCCTTCATTTTGCATAATTTGTGGTTTTCTTCAAAATGTGAGCATTCCTTCAAACCCCTTTAATTTTGTACTATGTAATTTTGATTTGTCACGAAGAAAGTTTAGATTGCACTGGTATTGTCTATGTCCTATCAGATTGCACACCCTTTATTTGACAAGCACACATGTATTTAATTATCTTAATTTATAGGGCTTTGATGTTAATATGGAATTATTATTGCTGTCACCTGATGAATGTTAGAGTTTAGGCTGCGGAACCTACGTCTCCCGTTCGAGGATGCTTGTTTATAAATATGTTGAACGAAATGGCATATTTATAAGCGAGTAGTCTCGAATTGTCCACGTTCTTCGGACAGTTCGAGGATATGTCGTTCGGGTAAGGTCTGGTGTGTTGTACAAGCTGCAGTAGATTTGATAGCGTATCCCTGGTATTCTCCAGAGATACACACCCCTCTTGACTTGTTGTCGAGACGTGTATATGGAGAATAGCGGGGAGATGCTACCGAAATTTTCTCTGGAGTTGTACAACAACAAGGAACTTGCGAACCACATATCCTCGAATGGGATGAGACCAAACCTATTTAGAGATTAGGAGTCATCGTTGGTACCCTTGTTTAATTTGTTTCGTTGTAGTCAAAAGATTTATAAGCTACTGCACTATATAATTAGATTGTTTGATATCATTGTTGATGTTAAAAATGTATATCTCCTATCTAGGGAATTGGAAGCTCTAAACCAGGGAAGAATCTAGGTATCGATCGGGAGAACACATTTCATATATCTTGCATGAAATTGTTCTCTATTTTGCGAAGGTAATATTAAATGAAATGATGTCTCAATATTTCAAATAGCTAGCTTGATGTCGCTCCAGTTTTTCCTTAATTTATTGTGTGAATTTTAATTGCAGATGAACCGTAAGGAATGGATGTATGACAAAAGTCGTGTGAGTCTTGAATTTGGAGGGTGATAAGGAGTTCAAAAAATTGCGAGCAGGACATGGTGAGGAGGGTGTAAACTTCATATCTTGTCCTTGCAATGATTGCACCAACTGAGAAGATTTAACAACTTCGGCTCAAATCGAGGACCACGATTCGGCGTGGCCGTGAGGAATTACACGTGTTGGATCCATCACGGGGAGGCAGGTAGTACCCTGCGGTATGCAATGAAGACACGGTGGAACGGATGATGAGTTGCGACTGATATGTTTGAGGAGGAGAATTTGGAGCAAATGTTGCGGGATGTGGAGGTAATTACGAAGAGAGTTTGAAAAATTTAAAAGCTTGATGGAAGGCGATGCGAAACCACATTCCACAGGTTGCAAAGCGAGAATACACCAAGTTGGGTTCGGTCCTTGCATTGTTGAATGAAGGCAAAACACCGTTGGACGGATACAAGTTTCAATGCACTTCTAGTTCTTCTATTGGACTGCTTCGGAGAAGCGAGTTGCCAATAAGCATTTATGAAGCGAAGAAGCTACTATGTCCCATGGGAATGGAAATAGAAAGGATACATGCATGCGAGCGATTGCATCTTGTCCGTAATGCACATCGGGGCTGCACGTTTGTCGGTTTGCGGTGTGTCGGTACAAACAAAAGGAGAAGCGTAACGACAAGAAGCGTAAGAGCCGGGGCAACGACAGTGAAGAGGTCACTAATAAAGGTGCACCGGCCAAGGTATTGTGGTACTTACCCATCATTACCCGTCTGGAGCGGTTGTTTGCAAATCCCAGAGAGGCAAAATTATTGCGTTGGCATTATGAGTCTCGAAAGGAAGATGGCAAGCGGAGACACCCTGCTGATCCGGCTCAGTGGAGAAACATCGATTGGAAACATGAGGAGTTTGGTGCCGAAATGAGGAACATAAGATTTGGGTTGAGTACCGATGGAATGAATCCATTTTGTAACATGAGCAGCCGTCACAGCACGTGACCAGTTCTGTTGTGTATCTACAACCTCCCTCCTTGGTTGAGCATGAAGCGGAAGTATGTCATGATGTCGTTGCTAATCTTGGGACCCAAATAGCCGGGAAATGATATTGATGTGTACCTTGCACCACTGATCGAGGATTTGGTAAAATTGTGGAATGAGGGGGTCGTGGTGTGGGATGCGTACAAAAGAGAGCATTTCACCCTACGGGCTATGGTATTTTGCACCATAAATGATTTCCCGGCCCTTGATAATTTGGCTAGCTACAGTACGAAAGGAGCCAAAGCGTGTCCTATTTGTGAAGAGGAGACTGAGAGCCTATGGCTGCCAAATTCCAAGAAAACTGTGCTTATGGGTCACCGTAGGTTTCTACCTAGAAGTCATCAATACCGTAAGATGGATGACAAATTTGATGGGAAGAGGGAAGTCCGTTCGGCCCCACAGCCTATGAGTGGAAGGCAAGTATATTCACGTGTGCAGGATATCGAACTTCAGTACGGAAAGAGCCGTAAATCTGTTCGTCCTATGAAGGCAAGTATATTCACGTGTGCAGGATATCGAACTTCAGTACGGAAAGAGCCGTAAATCTGTTCGTCCTAGGACCATTTGGAAGAAGAGGTCCATATTTTGGGACTTACCGTACTGGAATGAGTTAGATGTCCGACATTGTATTGATGTCATGCACGTTGAGAAGAATGTCTGCGACAATTTGGTTGGTATCCTGCTGAACATACTTAGAAAGACAAAGGATGGTGTGAATGATCGTCGCGACATGGCCTACATGGGAATCAGGCCTAGGCTTTCAGTGATCGAAGAGGATGGAAAAAGTCCGCATATCCCCGCTGCATGCTACACGCTATCCAAGAAGGAGAAAGAGGACCTTTGCAAATGTCTCGAAGGTATTAAAGTTCCATCTGGCTACTCCGCGAACATTAAGAAGCTTGTGTCCTTAGATGATTTGAAGTTGGTGGGCGCGAAATCCCATGACTGCCATGTCTTGATGACCCAAATGCTCCCAATTGCAATCAGAAATATTCTACCAGAGGATGTCAGGTTTGCAATCACGAAGCTATGTTATTTCTTCAATGCGATCTCCTGCAAAGTTATTGACCCCGACGTGCTAGACAACTTACAAAGTGAGGTGGTGCAGACTTTATGTCAGCTTGAGATGCATTTCCCACCATCGTTCTTCGACGTCATGGTCCACCTTATTGTTCACCTCGTCAGAGAGATTAAGATATGTGGACCGGCATTCCTACGTTACATGTATCCGTTCGAGAGGTACATGGGTATATTAAAATCCTACGTGAGGAATCGGTCGAAGCCTGAGGGTAGTATTGTCGAAGGTTATGGTACTGAAGAGGTTATTGAGTTCTGCGTGGACTATCTAGGGGAAAGACAAGCAATCGGTGTTCCTCTATCTCGCCATGAGGGCAGACTTGCTAGCAAAGGAACCGTTGGGTCGAAACTAACGAGGCCACGGTTTGATATGTATTGCAAAGTGCATCTGACAGTCTTGCAGCAGAGCACAGAAGTTGCAGGGTACATCGAGCAGCACAAGTCGATATTATGGGAAGAGAATCCACATATGGATGAGCTTTCCATCATGCGAGAACACAACTATAGATTTCACACATAGTTCAAACAAAGGGCGGAGGTCTCTGTTAGTGAGACTATCAAATGGTTGGCTGACGGACCTAGATTTAATGTCTGGACATGGCGAGTGCGATATTAATGGGTACACCTTTTACACTGAAAGGCAAGATGGGAAGAGTACTGTTCAAAACAGTGGTGTAAGCATAGATGCTTTGTCCGATGAACATCACTCGAAAGGAGGATCCTCAATGGCAATAAACTCTTACTACGGGGTGATCGAAGAAATTTGGGAGCTCGATTACGGAATATACCAAATTCCATTGTTCCGATGTAAGTGGGTGGGACTTCCACATGGAGTGAAGGTCGACAAGAGAGGTTTTACTCTTGTGGATCTCAACAGACTCGCCTATAAAGATGACCCATTCGTACTTGCGAAGCAGGCAAATCAAGTCTTTTATGTGTGTGATCCGACCAATCCGAGGTTGCACGTCGTCCTTTATGGCAAGCGGCGGATCGTTGGTGTCGAAAATGTCATAGATGAAGAAGAATATGACCAATTCGATGAAATACCTCCGTTTGCGGATGAGGCCTGTCTTAGCGGTGACGACGACACACACGGAAGAAATTACATGCGTGTAGATCATGAAGAAGGGTTGTATTGTAAATAACAGGAGTACATCATTGTATCAGTTGCTATGTGTTTCAAATGTTTGTATTATACATAACTATAGTATCGTGTTTGCAAAGGTTAAGTGTACGTATGAAACTTTCACAATTTTTGTCACGGGATTGTGGTATGTATCACCTACTTGAAGCAAGAAAAAGAAGGCACTGATCTACATCAAATCATTTCTCGTAATTTTCAAAATACCTAGACTTCATTTCAGAAAGATTTGACTTTGAGACTCTTTGAACAAAAATCATGCCTACAAAGTGACTTTGGGCTTCTTTTTTCAATGCTAACTCTTTTTGCCAGAATCCTTTTTGGAAAAGATTTGTAGTATCACAAAGTATGTTCCTCCAAAATCTCAAAAAATTCCAACTATGTTTGCAAAAGTCATGGCCTTTTCACTCTTTGATCAGATATTTCTGCAAGTTCAGAATTCATGGTTTCTCTGCAAAATAAATAGTGCATTGAACAACATTTGTGTCGGTTTTATCAGAAAACCGATAGAGATATGCATGTTTTTTTTTGTGTTATGAGAAACCATAGTGATGTTTTATTTTTTTTGTCGGTTTTATACGAAAACCGATAGTGATATATTCCTTTTGTGTCGGTTTGACATAAAAACCGATAGAGATCATCTGCTTCTTTTGTGTCGGTTTTGGGAACAAAACCGATAGTGATGTTTTTTTGTGTTATGAGAAAACCATAGTGATGTTTTATTTTTTGTATCGGTTTTATTAGAAAACCGATAGTGATGTGTTATCTTTTGTGTCGGTTTTATTAGGAAACCGATAGTGATAATGTCTTGTTTGTGTCGGTTTTAGAAAAAAACCGATAGAGATGGATTCCATTTGTGTCGGTTTGCTGAATAAAACCGATAGTGATGTTTGTGTTATAAACCAGTGGTGTTTTATTTTTATTTGTGTCGATTTTCTGAAAAAAAACCGATAGTGATATTTGTTTATTTGTTATCAGAAAACCGTAGTGATGTTTTATATTTTGTGTCGGTTTTATTAGAAACCCGATAGTGATAGCTTCTTTCTTGTGTGAGTTTTAGAAGAAAACCGATAGAGATAGCTTCACATTTGTGTCGGTTTTATGAAAAAAACCGATAGTGATGTTTGTTTATCAGAAAACATGTGGTGTTTTATTTTTCCTTTGTGTCGGTTTTCTGAAACAAACCGACAGTGATGTTTATTTATTGTGTTATCATAAAACCGTAGTGATGTTTTATGTTTTGTGTCGGTTTTAATAGAAAACCGATAGTGATAGGTTATTTTTTCTGTCGGTTTTAGAAGAAAACCGATAGAGATATTTTATGTTTTGTGTCGATTTTACAAGAAAACCGATAGAGATATTAATATCACATGATTCATTAGGGGCGATACTGCTCATTCCTCGAGCAATTGGTGAGAGAGAGAGTTCCCATAACGGTCAAGGATTGGAGAAAGGAGGTCGGCACGGAGCAGAAGAACTGGCTGTGGGATGAGGTTAAGGGAAAATGGATCATAGAAGAGGATGATGAAAACAATGCCAGGCGGTATGCCTTGAAGATGATGGGTCACTACTACAGAACAGCACATCACTGCCGGTTCGAAAACCCCATCACTGCCGGTCATTGGCGCCGGCAGTGATTGGTCGGCAGTGATACTTGGGGATTATCACTGCCGGCTCAGGAACCGGTAGTGATAAGGATTATCACTGCCGGTTCTACCTACAACCGGCAGTGATATTGAACTATCACTGCCGGTTGTAGATAGAATCGGCAGTGATGTTGTACTATCACTACCGGATCAAACCGAAAACCGGCAGTGATGATAATTATCGCTGCCGGTTATACATAAAACCGGCAGTGATATCGAAATATCACTGCCGGGTTGTACCATAATCCAACAGTGATATATACATATCACTGCCGGTTTTCTCCAAGAACCGGCAGTGACAAGCTTGCATATTTTTTGTGCAATATATATATTTTTATACAATTGTTTATACAGTGTCCATATGTAGTATATAAATCATCGTTCAAATCATAATTCAAATATATCCATGTATATATGAAGCATCGTTAAAATCATAATTCAAATATATTAAATTAAGCATCACATAAATTGTTTTTACAATGATTTGTTTACAAATGTAGCTCGACTACATCTCATCCCATTCGCTTTGATTTTACAAAGAGTCGAAGTAGACAAGTCACGGGTCTAGGTTGAAGGGATGAGGGCGATGAGGCTACTCGTGGAACTCGCCGTTTGGATTGATGATCTCATCATGAATGAATCCGGCGATCTGTTCTTGAATTGCTATAATTTCTGTCAGCAATAACTTATTGGTTCTCAGTTTGGAGCGCTGTTTTTGAAGAAAAAAGGAAGTTAATTACTGATGATATTTGTTAAACAAAAAAAAGGCATATCAATCTGTAATTACGTACCATGGCTTCGTTATAGCCGACACTCTCCGTGACAATTGAATGCATATTTGTACATACATAGTATGCACATAAATTATTTTCGGGGTCCTGCCTCATGCATGGAAAGTCATTTATTATTTCAAAATTTTTCCTGTATGGACGATACCGAACACTTTTCTTCTTGCATATGCGAAAGCCCTGTGAATGATTTTGAATAGTAATTAAACTTAAATGCAATAGAATGGAATTTTGCTAGAGTAATAATGCAACGATCGAGTTTACCTGTTCAGCATGTCCCAAAGGTCTTGGTACAGATTAGTTTGTTTTCTCCTAGAATCCAAGACAAAAATCCTGCTAGCATCTAACTGGATGACGAGGAGGACCTAGTGAAACCTGCACATATATGTCAACGTAGTCAATTTCTCCCACATCGTACGTGTTACGCAAAAATAGTAAAACGACATTAGAAGTCAGGAGATCGTGCTTGAAGTTATAGGGTAAAAATACGGAGGTTTTGTATTGCGACTTCAAAAAGTATTAAATAAATAGTCTTCAACGAAGCGTGGATTATCGTTCACAAGATTCTCGTTGTGAGCCGGATCTAGGAATGCTAGATTATCATTGTTATTTCTTCTACATATGCGTATCTCCATTCTACATAAGAAAGAAGTTAGAGATGCAATTAAACAATACAAAAATGCTCAACGATATACTGACTGACCTTACAAAGTCCATAGTCTAAGTATGTCCACGTCCGGGCATCTTCTTTGGTACAACATATCTGACTCCGTGAAAAGAACCCAGCAGATGTTATCCCCATTGTGAAAATCTTGCTCTGTGTATCGACTGCGAACGCCTCCATACCATCGTTGGACTGCTGCATGTACCACTGATGGACGCGCCACAGTTGTGTTGTAAGGTTGTCAAAATGAGCTGGTTCAACCAGCGGTTTTCCCATAACGAACTTCCACCTAAGACCTTGCGCCAGAGCATCTAGTTGAGCATCATCTGCTTGAGCATCCCACTTTAACGTGTCGGCACTAGCCGCCTGCAAG
Organism: Otatea glauca; assembly: GCA_036346275.1. Lineage (NCBI taxonomy): Eukaryota > Viridiplantae > Streptophyta > Magnoliopsida > Poales > Poaceae > Otatea > Otatea glauca. The sequence goes on from CM070729.1 coordinate 21,140,624, forward strand.
TATTGCTTTCTGGATATGCGCTCGTAGTCCGACATTTTGCAAGGTTCAGAAGCCTGCCCCGTCTTTTGCACTTTTGCCATACTCAAGAAAAACTTTTGCGCGTCAGCATCAACTTTAGTCTTCTTACTTGATGGCACCTTTTTAAAGTGAGATGTTACGCAGGCGCTTACATGCTTTTTTCGTTCTTCTTCAGTCATGTCAGCTGATAATTTCTTCTCTGAATGTCCTGGGTTAAAAGATGGTTGAGATTTCTTCGAGGACGGTGCCGACTGCCGAGATGTTCCTGTTGTTCGATTCTTTACAGATTTTGGCGTAGGAGTCGGGCTTTTTCTGGTTGGTGCCGGCGGAGGAGTAGGACTTTTTCTGGTTTACGGCGAGAAGGGCGGGAGGTCTCTGTGTGGAGAGTGCAGCTGATCATCATCTTCGTCGCCCTCATCGTCCGAGCCAAACTTAATCAAGCTCTTGCGTCACGCGAGGAATCCATGCATGTGTTCTCCTAGTTTTTTGTTCCCATCCTCGCTAGGTATCTCTACCTCCATTTTTCGTTATTGGCGGATGACATTGTCCACTTCGACCCTGGCGAATCCCTGCGGTATCGGGCGACAGTGCAAAACCTGCGACTCCTCACATGGCCAAGCCCTGCCCTCATCCACCTTTATGGTAATGCTATGTGCGGCCAAATGTAGCTTGCACGGTGTCGGTTCTTTGATGTCATCCACAGAAAAATGCAGTCCATGCTCTTCGGGAATCCACGTGGGCCTTGTTGCTCTTACGAGCACCGGACCGATAAGCTCGGGGCTTTCACCGTGGCGGTCGTGGTGAGAGCTTTCATGCGGCTTGCTCCACGGCCTTATCTAGTTCCGCTCTTTGTTCCTCTAGCGCTCGCGACAAACATCTTTATCGGCGTTCGGTTGATCTTCTCTTATCTCTTTGAACGTTTGTACAACCATGCGTCTGCGGGGAAGGCTTCTTTCCACGTGACCAAACCAACTCCTCTGGTGTGACCTGGATGCTCCTTGTTACCCAAGGCTATGGTTAGCTCGTCATTCTCCCTTCGTGGCACGAAAGATCCTTGGGAAGACTGCATGTGAGCATCTGTGATTCTGCGTAGCACTTCCTGATCTCTATCACTTCTGAAGCTTAAGCTGCCATCATCGGAGATAGAAGCACCCCTCCCAAGCAACCAGTGCTTCGATCATTCGCTTAAGGCGGACGTTGTAGAATTATACCCTTGCGGGTTATTTCTTCTTGGACCGATCCCATCTTTGGTATTTTCTTCACGTACCCTCCTGTTCCTAGTTTGTGAGGTGAATATTCTTATCCATGTTTGCTTTGTTCCTTTGACTTACTATGTGAGCTTCTTTCGACCTCTTATACGCCACAAATTCATCCCAGAATCGCCTTAACTTTGGAGTGCGTGTCAAAATTCGGAGTTTCATTCTTTTTCACATAATTCTTGTTTAGTGCTATCTTCCAATTCTTCCACGCAGTGCACGTGATGCAGAGTGCTCGTTTCTTTGCAACCACCTCGGTCCCTTGGGGGAACCGGAAAATTTGCTTCAGCTTGTCCCATAATGAGTTCTTCAGGTCATTGGGTACCACCCATGGGTCACCTCCGCGGCCAATCCATGATCTATAGGTGATGGGCACATCATCCCTAGCAACAACCCCCGCAGCTGTCTGTCTGGCCCCAATGATGACTGGTATAGCGGGTTCCCGATTGTCGAGAGCTCCACTATGTTAAAAATTCCCTTAGGCATCTTGTTCGGACCATGACTTGCGTCTTTGCCTTCGTTGATCGGTGCCCGAGCCTACAATTTGATCTTCCAAATTATTAGTTGTGTGGGCCTACAATGTTTTGGGAACCACAGTGTACTAAAACTTTACCTCGCCTACGCTAGTAACGTCAGGTTGGTCCATGGCAGGATCCTGCAAGTTCAGGTAGGACGTTGTTCGGGCTACCCCTTCCTCCTTCGTCCATATTTGAGGGCCCAACTCCCTCCGGCACTTGTCCTTCGTCGGAGGCCATTCCTGGCAAGTTTACCAGAAATTACTGTAACATGTTTGTTTACTATGTTTTTTTCCAAAAAGGCATGTGGACAACTACGAATGCTTGCAATACATATCACCAAAAACAATGAACATGCAAAACTGTGTGACTAGTATGACAGCAAGTGCAATAGGATGGACAAAGGCAAATCATGGAGAAATGTCATGACAGTCAAAATGATACAGAGGGGAGATAACGAAAGAGCCTAGAAGCAATCAAAATCTTATCAATGACAAATACTTACACCACAGACATCTTATCACATTTTGTATGCCTATAACATGAATGTACAGAATTTCAAATACTTACCCCACATACATCTTTGAAGAATACATACACATATACATCTTTCGAGGATACATACACATATACATCTTTCGAGGATACATACACATATAATCCAAAAAAGAAACAATAAATGTAAACTCTATATTAAACTAACCCATAATCGGTCATCCATCAAACATCCATGCATACACATACAAGCCATACATGTCAAATGTGAAACCTATCATAAGCAATCTCAAATACATCGGAAGTTAAAATGCTAATCAATTTCCAAATCAGGGGAAATAGGCTGACCAGTTCATTCCTAAATCCTCCATTCTAATCAGACTTGTCCCTACCCAAGTCAGACATGGAAGATGACGGTTAGAAACCTCTCATAAATCAACCTCCAGGCACTAGGGACTTGGGAGATGAACCACTGATCAACTTCTAAACCAGAGGAAATTTGTGTCTACTGGCCAAATTTACGGCCTTATAATGCTCACAACTTGCAATTCAGATCCAAACAATGCGTTTTTATTGGTTATAGTTCATCTCACAAAGGGTACAAATGCTTAGACAAGTCAACTGGGCGTGTTTACATATCCAGGGATGTTGTTTTTGATGAATATGTTTTTCCTTTTGCTACTGATCACATCTCTCACACTCACTCCTTTAGTCAAAATGATGTTCTCCTACCTCTGAACATTTCTATTCCTTCAAACACTACAATTATGTAAGGAACGCATCCCTTCAAACACTACTACTTGATGTGGTGTGTGATCAGTTCAACGAATTAACAATTGGACCTGCCTTGTCTTAAACATTACCTCTCCAACTACCATCAAAATTGTCTAAGTGTGTTGCCACAATAGCGAAGGTACATGGTACCAAAAAGGGGATGCAATTTTCTTGCAAGAGAAATTTTTTGCTTGCCTACTTCAATATCTAAATCAGATGAGTAGTACAGAAAAAACGAAAATTAATTGTTCGACAGTTCACAGGTTCAGAAGAGACCTACGGGGGATTGACTTACAGGGTTTCAGGCCTATACTGAAAAATGGCGAGAGTTCATGAGAGATTATTCAATTTCATCATGTCATCCATTATTTAAACAAGCTTCTGTTGTCTGTTAGTGATAGGATTGTTTTTAGAGAATTTTAGTAATAGAAATTAATAAAGAAAAAAACAGATAATATGTTTCAAAATATTAAAGTTGGCATTAAGATTTATATTGAATGTATTGACATATTAAACTGGTACGAAGTAATAAAACAATCTTCATGTGCAGGATACACTACAAAAAAAGAAGTAAATGCAGAACAGATAACACAAACACTGCTACATACACTGGCTAGTTGATTCCTATGAAGCTGCCTGCGACCTAATGCATTTGCCACACCCAACCTAAGCTAAAACCAACTGTTTTAGAGATGGGCATGTATTGGACTCCTGCTGTTCCCTTCAGAAATCAGAACCAAAATTAGTTTCCCACACATGGACAAGTTTTTGCCCAGAGTTGTAGCTTGCCTTGCAACCAGATTGATCTTCCACTTAGTTGACACAAACAAAAATGTAACAGCCTCCAAATGGCGTTATTTCCTCCAAAGAAGATGAGATAAGATGCAGAAACCCAACCTGGGCGACGCTGATGATGAAGTTGAGGAGACGGCGGAGAGATGGTGGGGATGCGACGGCCTGGGCGAGGAGGTCGAGGCAACGACGGAGAGATGGCGGGGATGAGACGGCCTAGGCGGGGAGGTCGAGGCGACGGCGGCGCACTCCGAGGCGACGACGGGGAGATGGTGGGGAGCAGAGAACTATGAGGAGGTGGCGGCGTTAGGTCGAAGTGGAACTGAGTTTTGGGCGCGCGGCGTTTGAATACATATAGGGCTGGACTATCATTGCTGGGTCTCCACAAAAACCGGCAGTGAATAAATATCACTCCCGGGTCACATTTATAACCGGCAGTGAAGTTGACTGCCGGGTAATATTAACCGGCGGTGATACTTAGATCAGTGCGGTTATCTAATTGCATAATACTTAAGTATCATTACCAGGTAATATATAGAACCGGCAGTGATACTTAAATGTCACTGCTCGGTTATTTCATTAACCGGCAGTGATAAGGCCACTATCACTGCCGATTAATGATATAACCAGCAGTGATATGTAACTTCAGGTCAATGATATAACCGGGTAATATATTTCTTTTTTAGAGGCTGATTGCTTTGGGATTTTTGAAATCCTAACCAACTTCAGGACATGTAATATTTCTTTTAAATATTTCCACTTGATTTTGACCTTCGTCTAAAATTCTAAAAATACAGATTGATCACTGTTTTAATAGTTTTAATATTTTCAAAATAAAGAAATTCACACAAATTCAAACAAATGCAGTAGACCAACCATTGCTTCAAAAATCCACACAAATACAAAAATTCACACAGATGAAGTTTAATTCACACAAATTGTTACATACGAGAAAAGAATACATTAATTGTTACATATGAGAAAATAAACATGTATTTAATTAGGACAACTAAGCTACGATTCGACCTTCGTTATGATCGCTGCTTATGTATGTAGCTTTGTCCTCAATCTCTTCCATGAGACCTAGGTCAACGTCCTCTCCGAAAGGAGGAAGCTCATCGAATTGGTTGTACTCTTTCTCGTCGACAACATTCTCAACTCCGACAATCCTTCTTTTTCTTTGAATAACCACGTGGCACTCTTTCATGGCTGGATCGGTTACAAAAAAGATTTGTGTAATAGAATTAGCAAGTACGAACGATTCTTCTCTGTATCCAACCAGTTTGAGGTCCACGGTAGTGATACCATACTTGTCGATGTTCATGCCCCTTGGAAGTCTTACCCATTGGTACCGAAAGAGAGGGACCTGCAAAGGTCCGTAATCAAGCTCCCAAATCTCTTCTATGAATCCGTAGTAGGTTTTCCTATTTCCGTTGCTGTCGTAGGCATCTATACGGATACCGCTGTTTTGGTTGGTACTCTTTTTATCTTGTGCTCTTGTATAAAATGTAAAACCGTTTATATCGTATCCTTGGAATGTCCGAATTGTAGTTGACGGTCCCTGAGCCAACATTTTCATCTGAGCGCACTCTGTCTCCGTATGCATCATGTGCCTATGCAACCAATCGTCGAAGTTATGTCTATGCTCTCTCGCGATCCAACCCTCGACTTACTGGGTTTGTTCGGATAGCATGCTCTTGTGCATGTTGACATCTGGGGCCACCACAACCGATTGTCCCAAAGCTGCGAAATGTGCTTGTGTGAATGAAGCTAGATTGTTTGTACGGAGTGATTTCGCTTGATGTCCCTTTTCCTGTAGCTTTGCCCTCATGCCGTGATGTAGGCACACCAATCGGTTTGAGATCCATGTAATCGATGCGAACTCAATGACCTCCTCGGTTCCCCAACCATCTCGCAATGCAACCTTCCGCCGATGTCGATTACTGAACATATTTCTTTATAACCCCCATGAACCTCTCAAAAGGATACATCTGATGTAGAAACAATGGACCGAGAATCCGTATCTCTTTCACAATGTGAACAATGTGATAGACCATAATATCAAAAAAAGATGGAGGGAAACACATCTCGAGCCTGCAGAGAGTGTGGACCACGTCTTCCTGCAGCTTATCTAGTTTCAATGGATCGAATGCCTTCTGTGAAATCGCGTTGAAGAATGAACACAACTTTATAATTGGGTCTCGGACTTTCTCCGCGTAGAACACCTAATTGCAATTGGAAGCATCTGCGTCATCATCACGTGGCAATCGTGAGACTTCATGCCAATTAATTTTAAGTCTTTCGTTGAGACTAGTCTCTTTATGTTGGCAGAGTATCCGGACGGAACTTTCACTCCGTGCAAGCATTCGCATAAGCTAATTTTTTCTTTCTTGCTCAGAGTGTAGCAGGCTGCGGGAAGGTACTTTTTCCCTGTATCCATGTCTCTGTGATGCAGCTCCTTCCTGAGTTTCATATCTTCAAGGTCCATCCGTGCTTGGAGAGTATCTTTTGTTTTGCCAGGTATATCCAGTAAGATACCAAGAAAGCTGTCACACACGTTCTTCTCTATGTGCATGACGTCGATTGCGTGTCGAACTTCCAAGTCTTTGCCGAAGGTAGGACCCAAAATATCGATCTCTTTTTCCACAAAGGAGCCTTATCACGGAACTCGGGATAGATGTCTTTATCTGCTCCTTTTCGTGGATAATTTTAAGATCCTTTACACCGCAAATATCTCTCCCGGTGTGATTCTTGAGCTAAAGCGGTCTCCTTTGTCCGTCAAAAGCCTTCTTATTATTGCGGTATGGGTGGTCCTTGCGGAGGAACCTACGATGCCGCATGTAAGACATTTTTCGACAGTTCTTCAGCCACCGACTAGCTGTACCATCCAAGCACTGGACGCATCCATTGAAGCCCTTTGTCGTCTGGCCCAACAGGTTACCAAGGGCAGGGTAATCATTGATGGTTACGAACAACAATGCGTGTAGGATAAGGTTCTCTCTTTTATACTCATCCCATACCCGTACTCCATCATTCCACAAGATTAGAAGATCTTCAACCAATGGTTTGAGGTACACATCGATATCGTTGCCAGGTTGCCTGGGCCCTTGGATCAATAGTCGTATCATAATGTACTTTCGCTTCATACAAAGCCAAGGAGGAAGGTTGTAGATACATAGAGTTACTGGCCAAGTGCTATGACGACTGCACATGTTGCCGAAAGGATTCATCCCATCCGTACTCAACCCGAACCTTATATTCCTCACATCATATGCAAAGTGCTTCTTATATTTTCTGTCGATGTTCCTCCATTGCACAGAGTCAGCAGGGTGTCTGAGCATTCCATCGTTCTTACATTCTTCGGTGTGCCATCGTAGCAATTGGGCATGCCTTTTGTTCACAAACAATCGATTCAGACGTGGAATTTTAGGAAAATACCACACCACCTTACGGGGGGATCTCATCTTCTTACGCTTCACCCCGACATCTTCATTATCGATGTCATCATCGTTGCCCTTATACCGCTTTGCTTTGCAAACAGCACAGCCATCCAAGTGCGCAAACTCATTACGATACAACATGCAATCGTTTGGACATGCGTGTATCCTTTGTACTTCCAGTCCCAACGGGCAGACAACTTGCTTGGCCTGGTATGTACTTGTAGGCAACACGTTACCCTCTGGAAGCAAATCCCCTAAGAGACATAACAGCTCAGTGAAGCTCTTATCGGACAAACCATTGCTTGCCTTCAACTGCAGCAGTATAAGCACGATCTGCAATTTTTTGTGCTCCTCCTTGCAGCCTGGGTACAATGGTGTTGTGGAGTCTTGTACCATATGTTGGAACTTTTGAAACTCTCTTTCACTCGTGAAGTCTCCCTCCCCATCACGCAACATTTGATCCAGATCGTCGTCGTGGCTGTCGACAAACGTATCTTCGACTGCTGTCATAACGCTGTCTCTGTCATCTTTAGTAATGTGTTGCCCTTCATGTACAATCTCATCTTCGTCGTGCTTGGTCCAACAGGTATAGCCAGCCTTGAAACCTCTTGAAGCAAGTGTGCACGATCGACTCTATGGTAGAAAACGACTTACGATTTTTGCAATCAACACATGGACAGCACATGTAGTCCGCCAGATTCTTCGACTTGTGCGCCGCAACCACGTTTAGAAAATAACTCACACCATTAAAAAACTTTGCCCCGCAACGGTCCGTGTCATACATCCACCTTCGGTCCATCTACAATTAATTAAATCAAACATTACATAAGCATATAATTGCAAATAACAAATAATTGCAAATGATTAGATTTAAAAAGCTACGTAGCAATTTTGACTATATTAAAATACACCAACCTTTTTCCGTTATGTAAATATCCATGTAGCAATTTTTTCGTATTGTAAAAAATGAAAATAATTGTAAATAGTTAGGATATATTTGGACTATATTAAAATATATCAATCTTTTTTCATCGCGTCAATATCCATCTTGCAATTTCTTATTATTTAAAAATTTGTAAAAAATTGTAAATACTTAGGATATACTTTGAGTACATTAAAATACATCAACATTTTTTCATTAGGTAAATATCCATCTAACAAGTTTTTATTATTTCAAAATTTGAAAATACATGAACCTTTTTTCATTATGTAAATATCTGTGTGGCAATTTTTTTATTATTTACAAAAATAGAGATCAAATTACTAACCTCGAAAAGAAGTATAACATAAATTTTAATAGATTTTTCGGCAGCAAATCGTCGCAATCTACAAATCGAGCAAAGACAGAGCGCCTCTCTGTCTTTGCTCGATCGGTCGGGTGGCAGGGATCTCAGTTATATAAATGACTTATCGCTGTCGGTTCTGCGCAGAACCGGCAGTGATAAGCTCAGACTGCGCGAGAAAATAATATCACTACGGTTCTAGTCTCAAACCGACAGTGAAAAGTCAAGTATCACTACCAGTTTAATAACGACCCGGCAGTGATATATCTCTACCGGTTGTTGTCTCAAACCGACAGTGATATCTTGCTTTTTACCGCCGGTTGGTTGCATGAACCGGCAGTGATAAGGTCTTCCCCCCAACTTAAGTTTTGAACCGGCAGAGATTGTTATCACTGCCGGCTCGATCCTAACCGGCAGTGATATGCCGGCAAGGATTGCCTGTTCTGTAGTAGTGGGTGTGGCTCTGAGGCACTTCAGGGTCTACATGCATAGTGAGTACGTGCTGAAAGGCCGTACACCATTCGAGAGATATCCGTTCGTGACTCCCGATGTTTGGGAGGAATTCACGAGGATCAAGAGTATGCCCGAGACGGAGGAGCTGAGACAGAGGAACGTTGCTACCCAGAAGCTGAACACGCATGCGCATCACCTCGGTTCAGGCGGCTACGAAGGAAAGAAAGCAGAATGGGCGTGACTAGCCGAGGAGTGCGCCAACTCTGGGACAGCGATGCCTTACTCGCACATATGTGAGGAACGGGCACGTGACTGGGTATTAGCGAGGACAAAGAAAACCGTGAACAGGCAGCTGGTAGTACCAAACCCCACTACCGCGCTAATCGTCTCCAGCATCGTAAGATATCAAACTTACTACATTGTAGTAGACCATTCCTGTTGTATTTCAGATCTAATTCATACCCGCTTTGCAGGAGGAGGTAAGCCAAAGGAAAGAGTAGGGGACCTTTCTTAGCCAAGGGTCAAATGACATCCTATCCTCTGCGATCGGGAAGCCCGACCATAAGGGCCGGGTGCTTGCCACAGGGGTGGGGCATACGAAGAAGTCCTACTTCCAAGATGCTGTTGCGAGTACTAGATCAAGAACATGGGAGGCACGTGCGGGCGCTGAAGGACACGCTTAGGAGCGGTGAGGAGGAGATCTCGGAGGAGATGAGGGGGAGATGAGGTGCGCAGATGATGGCACGTGAGGAGGAGATGAGGGTGGAGATGATGGCACGTGAGGAGCGCCTAAGGGCCGAGATGATGGCGATGATCTCCCAGAGTCAGAGCCAGATGCCCCCGCCTACTGTAGAGAAACCTGTGCCCCTACCAAGTAGCTGTGGTTCCAAAAATGATAAGTCCGGTCCCCAACTGAAGGTAATAATTAATTTTGCCTAACTTAATGGTGCGAGGGTAACTCTTCATATGATTTCTCTCAAGTTGCGCACTTTTTGCAGGCGCCTACCAAGTGCCAGCTCACCCTGACGGAAGACGGATTTCCTGTTGAGGCTGCATGCGGGGTTGCATTTCCATGCAAGGAGACCGACACGGTGCATGGTTAGCTTTTGGGGAAGGGCTACATGAGGGTCCAGGTGGACTACGTCCACGAAGCCTTCTTGTGCTCGAGTTCCCCTCAACAAAGACATCACCACTCTCGGGCTAGCGCGGATGTCGTTCATCAAGTGGCCCACGACAGGCATCGTACTGTCAAGGTAAACATCCCTCACATCTTCTGTACCATTCCAGTAGTATTGCAACAAGTTACTTAATTGTGCGCATGCTTTGTAGGTTCCTACCGTACCTGCGCATGCTCCCACGACCGTGACGAGCCCTGCACAAAGTACAGAGCTGGTGCATAAAAGGACTAGCACGACAACCACAAAACCCTTTGGAGGCCTCGCTAAAAGGCTAGGCTCACAAAGGTCACTGGCCCCCCTCGGTACATGAAAAGCCCATCGCCCGGCCTCGGAGACTCCTTCGGCCCAGAAAGGAGAGCCGGCACAGACCACAGCGAAGCCTTATGAATTTAAGGCCTACGTACATGGAAAGCCCCTTCTGCCTCCCAGCAAATTGAACGCTCTAGGCATATGGACACGAAAGCTCCATGGATGGTACATTGACAAAGCGAAAGAGAGCGAGCGTGTCGACTTCAATGTTAGATACAGAAAGGGACATTTCCACCGCAAGGAGTATGGGACATTCCCAGTTAGTTTTGAGGATCTATTCTGTCTGTACCAACTGATAGCCATCGATATTTTTACTATACGATCCTGGACGCTGTGAGTATCGCACCACGTTGCATGACCTTATGACTTCCATAGGATTTTGCATTACGCTTTTTAACATTCAATGCGAGTTGCAGGGCGATGAGGCAGCGGGTCGAGATGAATCGACAACTAGTTGGGTTCGTCGACCCTGAGCTTGTGTCTACGATGATGGCTAGGCTTCAACCGGAATGGGTTGCCGGCTACATCAAGAGGGCATTGCAAGCTGAGTCGAAGAAGGACTTCATTCTATTCCCGTACCACGAGGAGTAAGTATTACTTCACCGTTCAATTACTTCTACGCACTGAAACCGTATGTGAACTTATTTTCTTCGCTGCATACCATTTAATAAGCAACCATTGGGTTCTACTCGTGCTCCTTCTGAGCGATAACAAAGTGTACACTTTCAATTCGGTTGATAAGAGACCGATGGCCTACGCGATCAAGCCTCCTTTAGAGCAGTAAGTGAACCACTCTTATCTAACATTTTCTGTATTTAACTACATTCATTATTTTTTTACTCAACGGCATCTCTCCAATGTATATAGGGGTTTCAAGGAATACGTCGAAGCAGGAGGGACACACGACGACAAAAAGGGCTCCAAGCTGGAGTATGTCCGCTTCAAGGTACAAGTGGCTATCATATATAAGATTTAGATTTTATGACATATTTTCTTTGTCTCTTAATTTATTTTTCTTTCTTCACAGTGTCATCAACAGGGCAGCGACGACCGCTATGGTTTGTATGTCATGCAACACATGGTGATCTTGATTATCGGCTCAGACCGTTTCCCTGAGGTAGTACATGTATATACAATTAGTCTTTCACATAGAAATTTGAAAACTTAAATTAGAGCACTCGTTTCTATCTTGCAGCATACCATTATCCCCCAGAAGAGTGTAGACAACACTGCACTCAACAAGATACGAGACCACTTATGCCAGTGGTACTGGATAGAATGCTTGTCGGAGGACGGACGGTTTAGAGATCCCGAAAGCTCCTACTAGACCAGATGTGAACAATATTACATATCTGAATGCGATTGCATGTGTACTTTTGGTTAAGCATGTTTACGTTCTATTTTTGATGAGGACATCCTAACCAAGGATACAACCGCTGCCCCTTCTTCCCCTACAACCGCTACTTCATCCCCAACCGTCGCTGTTTCGCCCGCTACTTCGTCTACGATGTCTGCAGGGCTTAATCCAGAAGCAAGTCCTTTCCATCCACCTTTGCTGGACCAGCACGTCAAAAACATCCACCTAGGATAGCCCACGCACCAAGGGAGGCCCAAGATAAAGTCCAATTCGTCGCCGAGTCCGGTTCGGCCATCCAGGAGCAGCAGTACTTCAAACGGACGCCACAACCACATCCGAACTCCGTTTTCGACGTTCAATGACTCGTTTGAAAGGTATCGAGATAACCTTTCCAAAGGATCTGATCCCCAGGCCAAATTCCCCCTAGAGCGACGGGAAATTACAGAACAATCTTACGGGATAGAAATTTCAGGTGCTGCGCCACCTTTCTTTTGGGCCCAAGGCCCATGTACTCTTAGGGTTTCATCCCTCCTTTGGCCAGCGCCCCTCTCCTGGCTGCCGCCTCCCCCTTGGGCGCCCCTTGTGTGGGTACCCCTTTATATTGGGTTCTCACCCCCGTTCTTCGTTTTTTAGGTTTTGTTGTGTTTTGGTAGACCCCGTGTGCGTCCCTCCTCAATCTTGCGTGTGTCGACTAGACCACCCGAGTTGAGAAACAGAACCTCACCTTGTTTTTGCTTGAGATTATTGGTTTGAAATTGCTATCACCTTGTTCTTGCTTGTTCTTGGTTGCAGCAGGTTCAAGGAACGATTGGGTTTTTGATTTGGTTGATCGCCTCGTGTAGTGACGTTGCGATTGTTTGGTTGCTGATCTTGTGGATCATCTTATCGTTCTCATCAGAAGATCGGGACAACCCTAGTGCACATCAATTTTGTTAATGAATGTGTTATGTGTTGTAACAAAGTGTTCATGTTCTTTGAATGTGATATGTTGTCTGTAATTTCTGTGTGAATGTGATATGTGCATATTGTGTGGAATATGTGCTGATTGGAATGTGATAGCACACCACACCCCTTCATCTCTGTCGGTTCTCACAAGAAAATGATAGAGATGTGACGGTCATCTCTATCGGTTCTTTGAAAGAAGCGATAGGGATGATGAACTCATCTCTATTGGTTCTTTATAAGAAGTGATAGAGATGAGGGTATTCATCTCTATCGGTTCTTTCAAAGAAGTGATAGAGATGAGTATATTATCTCTATCGGTTATTTTTAAGAAGCGATAGAGATGGGCTGTCATCTCTATCGGTTCTTTATAAGAAGCGATAGAGATGATGGTATTATCTCTATCGGTTCTTTGTAAAAAGCGATAGAGATGATGCGGTCATCTCTATCGGTTCTTTATAAGAAGCGATAGAGATGATCATCTCATCTTTGTAAGCGATAGAGATGATGCCTCATCTCTATCGCTTCTTACAAAGAGATAGAGAACGATAGAGATGATCGCCTCATCTCTATCGGGCAAGAACCGATTGTAATAATGCCTGTCTCATCTCTGTCTCATAACTTTGTGTCACCACCAGAACCGACTGTGATGACGAAAAAGAACCGATCGTGATGTATATTTGTGTAGTAGTGATATCTTTTAAGATGTCTTCATTTATTTTTCATAAAACTATATATGAATACACTCTCCGCCGTCGTGTGAGAGAGAGATCAAGAGAGGAGAGAGATGAAGAGGATGCTATACTGTTAGAATGGTATGGTTTTTTCTAGCACCTCTCTAATAAGAAAGCACTTGTTAGATTTACTATTTTTTTATAGTTGGCTTTATACAGTTCGTAGGCAAAGAGCAACGAAGTTAAGAGTTGCTCTTGTGCAAGGTTTCAAATTTTGGTTTCGGAATGAATTTCGTCCCTGGCCGGATAGCGAAATTTCGGCAAAATTTTGAAATTTCGGAAATATTTCGGACGAAATTTGAATTTGAAAATTCAAATCCGGTCCATTCCGGAAAAAAAATCCGAAATTCGGCGAAAAAACCCGAAAATTCGGGTTTTTTGCATTGGCTGAAAAGTGGTCTAAACTTTATCTAAAAATCTTTAAATTTTTTTTAATGTTCCTGACACATTGATGATGTTCTCATAAAAATTTCAGCTGATTATCACATCTGAGGAATTTTTAAAAATTCGGAGAGTGGTACTGTCCTGATAAAACACTGACCGACAAGTTTGATCCAAATGGAAAATGGTACAAATAAAGTTATAAACTGTTCAAATTTTTTATGTATGGTTATGATCCATAACTAATTCTCTCACAAAAATTTCAGCTGATTATCACAAGTGAGTAATTTTTAAAAATTCGGAGAGTGGCACTGTCCAAACAGAACATTGATCGACAAGTTTGATCCGAATGGAAAATGGTACAAATGAAGTTAGAGACTGTTGAAATTTATTTTGCATGGTTATTATGTATCTATAATGCTATAATAAAATTTTCAGAAGATGATAAAGCTGAATGAATTTTTAAAAATTCGAACAGTACTACTGCCCTGTTAAAAGGCTTACCATCAAACTTGAACAAAATTAAAAATTATGTAAACCATAAATTTTTTTGAAAATTTTACAGAATGGTGATAAGGAAGTTATTAATATCCCATAAAAATTGATTCATGATCACACGTCAGTGAATTTATAAAATTCTTACAAGGCACAGTACCATTTATGTTCTTTTCTTTTTGATTTTTGAAATATAATATAACAAACAAAGTTCAATTCTTACATAGATTTGATTGACCAAACAAAAAAATTTGAAATTTTTTGAAAAATTTATATAATGGTACTGAGTCAATTATTAATCTCTCAAAAAAAATTTACATCATAATCACACTCAACAAAATTTATAAAATTCTGACAATATAATTGTCCCAATTATGTTCATTCTGCTTTTGATTTTTTAAAAAAAACAAATAAAGTTAAATTATTTTTAAATTTTTTATGTATGATCCTAAACTACTAAGGATAGTATCATAAAATTTTCAAATTATTATCGAGTATGTACAATTTTATAAAAATCTGACAGTGTTTCTGCCAAAATTTTAAAATGTTTAAAAAATTAGTTTTTTCAACAAATTTTCATAGGAGATGACTTTGGTTATTGGACCAAATCCGATCAAATCTGGCCCTAAAACTTTCAAAACCGGCCAAAAACACGAAATTTCGTCGAAAAAACCGAAATTTCGGATTTTACATTCGGGTCCTGTAGGGCAAATTTTTTTATTACAAAAAAAAACCGAGCCGGCAAATTTTTTTTTGCATTGGGGTCTTTTTTCAAAAAAAAAATACGATTAGGTCCTTTTTTGAAAAAAAATACGATTAGGCCATTTTTTAAAAAAAGAAAATATATTACGTTTATGTCTTTTATGCGTTTTTAAGTATTACGCTCGGGTCCTTTTACTGAAAATCAAAATTACGATTAGGTACTTTTAGGGGGAAAAAACGTTTAGGTCTTTTTTTTGAGAAAAAAAATACATTGCATTTAGGTTCTTTTTGCATTTTTCTAGCATTATGTTTAAGCTCTTTTGAGTAAAATACAAAATTCTTTTTAGATCATTTTTGCGTGTTTCCTCGATTTGCTCCTGTAGGGAGCGATATTCGCACGTTTTCTCCATTTGCTCGCGTGAGGAGCGACGCCCGCGACGTGACACGCCGCGTATGGTTGGCTAGTATACTACACAAGCGAGTGACTCCAAGTCACGAATCACCCTAGCCATGGTCCAAGGCCTAAGAGTTAAAAGACCAGCTTAAATGGTCCGAAGCTTGAGCCATGGGCTAGTTCCACCTCTGTGTGTGCCCCTCTATAATATTACAGAGACCGTAAAAATTTCAATAAAAAACAGCTTAATTTTTTTTATAACCAAAAAAAATTCTCGCCTTCTAAACGAAGCCGTGATGCTGAATAGAAAGTATGAGTATATATAAACGGTCAGATTATCGAGCTAAAGCCTGCTTGTCTCCCGTGCAACGTCGACCCACTATAAAATCACATGCTTTTTACACGCGAGACTCGAGCACCCACCCAGTGGTCCGGTGGGGCCATGCATCACCTTGAAGAGGTGCCCATCTGCATGCCACCAGCCAGCCTTCGTGTGCGTGTTTGTCCGTACGTGTGCATCAAGGCTTTAATCCCTTAATGATGTAGTTATCTCTAGAATTAGGAATTACTCTCTTCGTCCTACAATATAAGTCTATGTTGACTATATTAGGTTAGGACCTGAGCGATAATAGCTCCTCCGCGTCCCTAGCACGCTACCCTCCTAGACTGTAATATTGCCTTACAATATAAATCTGTTGTGAAAATTAAATGTACAGTTCTTGAAAATTTATTCTATACTAAAAAATTGGATGATTACTTGTATCATATTATTAAATAGGTGTATGTATGGTCCACTGACTTTATCTTTTTCGTAGACTAGCATAGCGTCTGGGCAATACGAAGGAACTCAAATAAACTTACACTACTACATAACAGCACGTTACTGTCGGTTCGAAAACCCCATCACTGTCGGTCATTGGTGCCGGCAGTGATTGGTCGGCAGTGATACTCGGGGATTATCACTGCTGGCTCAGGAACTAACAGTGATAAGGATTATCACTGCCGGTTCTATCTACAACCGGCAGTGATTAGAATCGGCAGTGATATTGTACTATCACTACCGGATCAAACCGAAATCCGGCAGTGATGATAATTATCACTGCCGGTTATACATAAAACCGACAGTGATATCGAATTATCACTGCCGGGTTGTACCATAATCCGACAGTGATATGTACATATCACTGCCGGTTTTCTCCAAGAACCGGCAGTGACAAGCTTGCATATTTTTTGTGCAATATATATATTTTTATACAATTGTTTATACAGTGTACATATGTAGTATATAAAGCATCGTTCAAATCATAATTCAAATATATCCATGAATATATGAAGCATCGTTAAAATCATAATTCAGATATATCAAATTAAGCATCACATAAAGTGTTTTTACAATGATTTGTTTACAAAAGTAGCTCGACTACATTTCATCCCATTCGCTTTGATTTTACAAAGAGTCGAAGTAGACATGTCACGGGTCTAGGTCGAAGGAATGAGGGCGATGAGGCTACTCGTGAAATTCGCCGTTTGGATTGATGATCTCATCATGAATGAATCCGGCGATCTCTTCTTGAATTGCTATAATTTACACAAGAATAACTTATTGGTTCTCGTTTGGGCGCTGTTTTTGAAGAAAAAGGAAGTTAATTCGATGATATTTGTTAAATGAAAAAAGGCATCAATGTGTAATTACGTACCATGGCTTCGTTATAGCCGACACTCTCTGTGACAATTGAATGCATATTTGTACATACATAGTATGCACATAAATTGTTTCGAGGTCTGCCTCATGCATGGAAAGTAATTTATTATTTCAAAATTTTTCTGTATGGGCGATACAGAACACTTTTCTTGCGATGCCGTGCAAGAAAGCCACGTGAATGATTCTGAATAGTAATTAAACTTAAATGCAATAGAATGGAATTTTTCTAGAGTAATAACGCAACGATCAAGATTACATGTTCAGCATGTCCCAAAGGTCTTGGTACATATTAGTTTGTTTTCTCCTGGAGTCCAAGACAAAAATCCTACTAGCATCTAATTGGATGACGAGGAGGACCCAGTGAAACCAGCACATATATGTCAACGTAGTCAATTACTCCCACATCGTGCGTGTTACGCAAAAATAGTAAAGCGATATTAGAAGTAAGGAGATCGTGCTTGAAGTTATAGGGTAAAAATACGGAGGTTTTGTATTGCGCTACAAAAAGTATTAAATAAATAGTCTTCAACGAGTCGTGGATTGTCATTCACAAGCTTCTCGTTGACGAGCCCCAGATCTAGGAATGCTAGATTGTCATTGTTATTTCTTCTACATGTCTGTATCTCCATTCTACATAAGAAAGAAGTTAGATATGCAATTAAACAGTACAAAAATGGTCAACGATATACGGACAGACTTACAAAGTCCATAGTCTAAGTATGTTCACGTCCAGGGCATCTTGCTGGTACAACAAATACAGCTCCGTGAAAAGAACCCAGCAGATGTTATCCTTATTGTGGAAATCTTGCTCTATGTATCTGACTGCGAACGCCTCCATACCATCGTTGAACTGCTGCATGTACCACTGATGGACGCGCCGCAGTTGTGTTGTAAGGTTATCGAAATGAGCTGGTTCAACCAGCGGTTTTCCCATAACGAACTTCCACCTGAGACCTTGCGCCAGAGCATCTAGTTGAGCATCCCGCTTTAATGTGTCGGCACTAGCCGCCTACAAGTATTGCTTTCTGGATATGCGCTCGTAGTCCGACATTTTGCAAGGTTCAGAAGCCTACCCCGTCTTTTGCACTTTTGCCATACTCAAGAAAAACTTTTGCGTCGGCATCAACCGATCTTCTTACGTGATGGCACCTTTTAAAGTGAGATGTTACGCAGCGCTTACATGCTTTTCCGTTCTTCTTGATCATGTCGGTGATAATTTCTTACGTGATTGTCACAGGTTCAAAGATGGTTGAGATTTCTTGAGGACGGTGCGGTGCAGAGATGTTCTGGTGTTCGATTCTTCTGATTTTGGCGGAGGAGTTGGGCTTTTTCGGTTGGTGCCGCGGAGGAGTAGGACTTTTTACGGTTGGCGGCGAGAAGGGCGGAGGTCTCGTGTGGAGAGTGCGGTGATCATCATCGCCGTCGCCCTCATCGTCGAGCCAAACTTAATCAAGCTCTTGCGCCACGCGAGAAGCCATGCACGTTTTCTCCTAGTTTTTGTTCCCATCCTCGCCGGGGATCTCTACCTCCATTTTTCGGTATTGGCGGATGACACTCGCCCACCGACCTGGCGAATCCTGCGATGTCGGGCGCGATGCAAAAACTGCGATTCCTGGCATGGCCAAGCCCTGCCCTCTGCCACCTTTATGGTAATGCCATGTGCGGCCAAATGTAGCTTGCACGGTGTCGGTTCTTTGATGTCATCTACAGGAAAATGCAGTCCATGCTCTTTGGGAATCCCTGTGGACGCGCAGCTCCTCTTACGAGCACCGGTCGATGAACTCAGGGCTTTCACCGGGTGGCGGTCGTGAGCTGAGAGCTTTCTGTACGGCTTGCTCCACAGTCTTATCTAGTTCCGCTCTCTGTTCCTCTAGCGCTCTCGCGACATCATCTTTTATCTGACATTCCAATTGATCTTCTCTTAATCTCTTTGCACGCTTGTACAACCATGCGTCTGCGGGGAAGGCTTCTTTCCACGTGACCAAACCAACTCCTCTGGTGCGACCTGGATGCTCCTTGTTACCCAGGGCTATGGTTAGCTCGTCATTCTCCCTTCGTGGTGCGAAATATCCTTGGGAAGACTGTATGTGAGCATCTGTGATTCTGCGCAGCACTTCTTGCTCTTTATCGCTTCTGAAGCTTAAGCTACCATCATCGGAGATAGAAGCAGCCCTCCCAAGCAACCATTGCTTCGATCGTTCGCTTAAGGCGGCCGTTGCAGGAATTATACCCTTGTGGGTTAGTTCTTCTTCGGACCGATCCCATGCTGGTATTTTCTTCACGTACCCTCATGTCCCTAGTTTGTGAGGGTGAATATTGTTATCCGTGTTTGCTTTGTTCCTTTGACTTACTATGTGAGCTTCTTCAGACCTCTTGTATGCCACAAATTCATCTCAGAACTCCCTTAACTTTGGGTACGTGTCAAAATTCGGCGTTTCATTCTTTTTCACATAATTCTTGTTTAGTGCTATCTTCCAATTCTTCCACGATGCACATGATCTGAGTGCTCGTTTCTTTGCAACCAGCTCGGTCCCTTGGGGGAACTGGAAAACTTGTTTCAGCTTGTCCCATAATGAGTTCTTCAGGTCAATGGGTTACCACCCATGGGTCACCTCCGCAGCTAATCCATGATCTATAGCTGATGGGCACATCATCCCTAGCAAGAACCCCGCAGGCTGTCCTATACGGTCCCAATGATTACTCTGGTATAGCAGGTTCCCCGACTGCCGAGAGCTCTACTATGTTAAAAATTCCCTTAGGCATCTTGTTCGGACCACGACTTGCGCGTTGCTTTCGTTGATTAGACGTCTGAGCCTACAATTTGATCTTCTAAATTATTAGTCGTGTGGGCCTACAATGTTTTGGGAACCACAGTGTACTAAAACTTTACCTCGCCTACGCTAGTAACGTTAGGTTGGTCCATGGCAGGATCCTGCAAGTTCAGATAGGACGTTGGGCTATTGTTCGGGCTACCCCTTCCTCCTTCGTCCATATTTGAGGGCCCAACTCCCTCCGGCACTTGTCCTTCGTCGGAGGCCATTCCTAGCAAGTTTACCAGAAATTTCAAATTAACAAGGTCATTTTTTAAAAACACATACAAATGAAGATTGACATTAAAGTTAATCCCGTGATAAGATGTTTACATATTCGACATTGTAACATGCTTGTTTACTAAATTTTTTCCCAAAAGGCTTGTGCACAACTACGAATGCTTGCAATACATATCACCAAAAACAAAGAACATGCTAAACTGTGTGACTAGTATGACAGCAAGTGCAACAGGATGGACAAAGGCAAATCATGGAGAAATGGCATGACAGGCAAAATGATATTTCTTGGGAGCCCAGCTTCAATCAACCAAGTGCTTTGAATGACAAATACAGAGGGGAGATAACGAAAGAGCCTAGAAGCAATCAAAATCTTATCAATGACAAATACTTACACCACAGACATCTTAACACATTTTGTATGCCTATAACATGAATGTACAGAACTTCAAATACTTACACCACATATACATATACATCTTTGAAGAATACATACACATATACATCTTTCGAGGATACATACACATATACATCTTTCGAGGATACATACACATATACATCTTTGAAGAATACATACACATATAATCCAAAAAGAAACAATAAATGTAAACTCTATATTAAACTAACCCATAATCGGTCATCCATCAACCATCCATGCATACACATATAAGCCATGCATGGCAGATTGTACTAACAAGCAACAAACCATCACATATTAAACAATTAGACATTCATAATAGTTTATCACAACAGTATCTACACTAAGCGTATCATGTGGCACCATGCCGCGCGAGGGTGATTTATCTGAATCACGATTTTTTTAAAAAAAACAGGCGGCAGGAGATCTAAACGTATCTTCAGAATTTTCGAAGGAATCTTTTGCGAAAGAGCCGATGGGGGACTCGAAAGGAAATTTTGGACAACTTTAATCGGATAGAGCAACTAAGTACCTAGGCTAATCATGGACTCTTGATAGAGCAAATAGCATTAAGTTTTGACAACTTTAATCAGATTGGGCAGAAAGCATGCTTTTCAAAGATAAAGAGAGTATATTTTTTGCCAGCAACAAATATCATGTGGTCTAATTTCAGTTCCTTCTGAAAGTATCCCCTTAATGAGCAATACAGAGAGTTATTTTGGACTTAACTGTGGCATATTGATATGCACATACTGCACTAAAAATGTCAATTTTGCAACACATGATTTATCAACAACATGAGACCGAAGAGTTTCATAATTGGATTCACGGGATGGCTTAGCATGTACTATCAACACTGGTATTAAACCTCGAGGGACATTCCAATGTAAGGAAAGTATTGAATGCGTAATACAGTAAATGTACCTTAATTTTCTCAGAAATATCCAACATTTATCTATCAGTTGTACACATAGCGATATCTTAGGAAAGGAATGAAAAACCTAAAAGCAGTGGATTGTCTTATTAGTAAGTTTACTAGTCAAATAAACTAATTTGGGAATGAGCTCACTATGGGAATAGGGAAAACCCAGTGTGATGGTCATGAAGCTAGATTTTTTAGGAAACAAATGATGCCTCTATAGTTCTGCATTTAGTCACATCAAAGGTACTGAAATCTAAAGTATTAGAAAAGCTTTTACTCATCTGGAGACCTCAGCATGACTATTTTTTGTTTCAAAAAATTGTTGGATTATCCCTTAATTAATTTCCTTCAAATGATGTCAACATAAGTGAGAATCCATCCTAGGACTGTGTATAATCGACATCTATTCCCTTGATCCATACATAAGCTAGGAAACGTATATCTCCACTCATAACAATGGTGAATCAATTTCACATTTTCGACACAAACAAATTTTTCACATCTTATTCAAAGAACAAGATTAGGGTTTACTTTGTACTACCGGACGGGATGGGTACAGTGCAGAAGAAGAGTGAAAGCATCAAATTTTTAGGACCTACATTAGAATATTTGGATAATAATACAGACATGCATCAATTAACTGCAAGCATTCGCATTCACATATGCATAACATCTATTTAAAGCTTCCTACGGAAATCACAACAGAAGCGGTCAGTACCGAAGCAAAGAACGGCGGGGCGACGGCGGCGCACTCCGAGGCGACGGCGGGGAGATGGAGGGGAGCAGAGAGCTACGAGGAGGTGGCGGCGTTAGGTCGAAGTGGAACTGAGTGGAGGGCGCGAGGCGTTTCAATATATATAGGGCTGGACTATCACTGCCGGGTCTCCACAAAAACCGGCAGTGAATAAATATCACTGCCGGGTCACATTTATAACCGGTAGTGAAGTTGACTTATCACTGTCGGGTAATATGTAGAACCGGCAATGATACTTACATATCACTGCCGATTATCTAATTAACCGGCAGTAATACTTAAGTATCATTGCCGGGTAATATATAGAACCGGCAGTGATACTTAAATGTCATTGCCGGTTATTTCATTAACCGGCAGTGATAAGGCCACTATCACTGTCGGTTAATGATATAACCGGTAGTGATATGTAACTTCAGGTCAATGAACTCAAACTTTCAATTTATTTCTTTTTCAGAGGCTGATTGCTTTGGGATTTTTGAAATCCTAACCAACTTCAGGACATGTAATATTTCTTTTAAATATTTCCACTTGATTTTGACCTTCGTCTAAAATTCTAAAAATACAGATTGCTCACTGTTTTAATAGTTTTAATATTTTCAAAATAAAAAAATTCACACAAATTCAAACAAATGCAGTAGACCAACCATTGCTTCAAAAATTCACACAAATACAAAAATTCACACAGATGAAGTTTAATTCACACAAATTGTTACATATGAGAAAAGAATACATTAATTGTTACATATGAGAAAATAAACATGTATTTAATTAGGACAACTAAGCTACGATTCGACCTTCGTTATGATCGCGGCGTATGTATGTAGCTTCGTCCTCACTCTCTTCCATGAGACCTAGGTCAACGTCCTCTCCGAAAGGAGGAAGCTCATCGAATTGGTTGTACTCTTCCTCGTCGACAACATTCTCAACTCCGACAATCCTTCTTTTTCCTTGAATAACCATGTGGCGCTCCTTGTTGGCTGGATCGGTTACAAAAAAGATTTGTGTAACAGAATTAGCAGGTACGAATGGTTCTTCTCTGTATCCAACCAGTTTGAGGTCTACGGTAGTGATACCGTACTTGTCGATGTTCATGCCCCTTGGAAGTCTTACCCATTGGCACCGAAAGAGACGGACCTGCAAAGGTCCGTAATCAAGCTCCCAAATCTCTTCTATGAATCCGTAGTAGGTTTTCCTATTTCCGTTGCTGTCGTAGGCATCTATACGGATACCGCTGTTTTGGTTGGTGCTCTTTTTATCTTGTGCTATTGTATAAAATGTAAAACCATTTATATCGTATCCTTGGAATGTCCGAATTGTAGTTGACGGTCCCTGAGACAACATTTTCAACTGAGCGCACTCTGTCTCCGTATGCATCATGTGCCTATGCAACCAATCACCGAAGTTATGTCTATGCTCTCTCGCGATCCAACCCTCGACTTGCGGGTTTGTTGGATAGCATGCTCTTGTGCATGTTGACATACGGGGCTACCACAACTGATTGTCCCAAAAGCTGCGAAATGTGCTTGTGTGAATGAAGCTAGATAGTTTGTACGGAGTGATTTCTGCTTGATGTCCCTTTTCCTGTAGCTTTGCCCTCATGCCGTGATGTAGGCACACCAATCGATTTGAGATCCATGTAATTGACGTAGAACTCAATGACCTCCTCGGTTCCCCAACCATCTACAATGCAACCTTTAGTACCGATGTCGATTCTGAACATATTTCTTTATAACCCCTATGAACCTCTCAAAGGATACATCGATGTAGAAACACGGACCGAGAATCAGTATCTCTTTCACAATGTGAACAATGAGATGGACCATAATATCAAAAAAATATGGAGGAAACACATCTCGAGCAGCAGAGAGTGTGGACCACGTCTTCCTCTGACTTATCTAGTTTCAATGGATCGATGGCCTTACGTGAAATCGCGTTGAAGAATGAACACAACTTTATAATTGGGTCTCGGACTTTCTCCGGCGAACACCCTAATTGCAATTGGAAGCATCTGCATCATCATCACGTGGCAATCGTGAGACTTCATGCCAATTAATTTTAAGTCTTTCATTGAGACTAGTCTCTTTATGTTGGCGAGTATCCGAGCGAAACTTTCACTCCGTGCAAGCATTCGCACAAGCTAATTTTTCTTTCTTGCTCAGTGTAGCAGTGCGGGAAGGTACTTTTCCCTGTATCCATGTCTCGTGATGCAGCTCCTTCACGAGTTTCATGTCTTCAAGGTCCATCCGTGCTTGAGAGTATCTTTTGTTTTGCGGTATATCGATGAAGATACCAAGCAATTTGTCACACACGTTCTTCTCTATGTGCATGGCGTCGATTGCGTGTCGAACTTCCAAGTCTTGCCCGAAGGTAGGACCCAAAATATCGATCTCTTTTTCCACAAAGGAGCCTTATCACGGAACTCGGGATAGATGTCTTTGCTGCTCCCTTTCCGTGGATAATTTTAAGATCCTTACTGACCGCAAATATCTCTCTCGGTGTGATTCTTGAGCTAAAGCGATCTCCTTTGTCCGTCAAAAGCTTTCTTATTATTGCAGTATGGGTGATCCTTGCGGTGGAACCTACGATGCCGCATGTAAGATATTTTTCAATAGTTCTTCAGCCACCGACTATCTGTACCATCAAAGCACTGGACGCATCCATTGAAGCCTTTTGTCGTCTAGCCCGACAGGTTACCAAGGGCAGGGTAATCATTGATGGTTATGAACAACAATGCGCGTAGGATAAAGTTCTCTTTTATACTCATCCCATACTCGTACTCCATCGTTCCGCAAGATTAGAAGATCTTCAACAAATGGTTTGAGGTACACATCGATATCGTTGCCAGGTTGCTTGGGCCCTTGGATCAGTAGTGGCATCATAATGTACTTTCGCTTCATACCAAGCCAAGGAGGAAGGTTGTAGATACATAGAGTTACCGGCCAAGTGCTATGACGACTACTCATGTTGCCGAAAGGATTCATCTCATCCGTACTCAACCCGAACCTTATATTCTTCACATCATATGCAAAGTGCTTCTTATATTTTCTGTCGATGTTCCTCCATTGCACATAGTCAGCAGGGTGTCTGAGCATTCCATCGTTCTTACGCTCTTCGGCGTGCCATCGTAGCAATTGGGCATGCCTTTTGTTTGCAAAAAATCGATTCAGACGAGGAATTATAGGAAAATACCACACCACCTTACGAGGGGATCTCATCTTCTTACGCTTCACCTCGACATCTTCATTATCGATGTCATCATCGTTGCCCTTATACCGCTTTGCTTTGCAAACAACACAGCCATCCTAGTCCGCAAACTCATTGTGATACAACATGCAATCGTTTGGACATGCGTGTATCCTTTGTACTTCCAGTCCCAACAGGCAGACAACCTGCTTGGCCTGGTACGTACTTGTAGGAAACACTTTACCCTCTGGAAGCAAATCCCCCAAGAGACATAACAGCTCAGTGAAGCTCTTATCGGACCAAACATTGTTTGCCTTCAACTGCAATAGTGTAAGCACGGTCTGCAATTTTTTGTGCTCCTCCTTGCAGCCTGGGTACAATGGTGTTGTGGAGTCCTGTACCATATGTTGGAACCTTTGAAACTCTCTGTCACTTGTGAAGTCTCCCTCCCCATCACGCAACATTTGATCCAGATCGTCGTCGTGGCTGTCGACAAACGTATCTTCGACTGTCGTCATATCGTTGTCTTCGTCATCTTTAGTAATGTGTTGCCCTTCATCTACAATCTCATCTTCGCCGTGCTTGGTCCAACAGGTATAGCCAGCCTTGAAACCTCTTCGAAACAAGTGTGCACGTATCGACTCTATGGTAGAAAACAACTTCTGATTTTTGCAACCAACGCATGGACAGCACATGTAGTCCGCCAGATTCTTCGACTTGTGCGCCGTAGCCATGTTTAGAAAATAACTCACACCATTAAAAACTCGCCCGCATAGCGATGCATGTCATACATCCACCTTGGTCCATCTACAATTAATTAAATCAAACATTACATAAGCATATAATTGCAAATAACAAATAATTGTAAACGATTAGATTTAAAAACCTATGTAGCAATTTTGACTATATTAAAATACATCAACCTTTTTCCGTTATGTAAATATCCATGTAGCAATTTTTTAGTATTGTAAAAATGAAAATAATTGTAAATAGTTAGGATATATTTGGACTATATTAAAATATATCAATCTTTTTTCATCGCGTCAATATCCATCTTGCAATTTTTTATTATTTAAAAATTTGGAAAAAATTGTAAATACTTAGGATATACTTTGAGTACATTAAAATACATCAACATTTTTTCATTAGGTAAATATCCATCTAACAAGTTTTTATTATTTCAAAATTTGAAAATACGTGAACCTTTTTTCATTATGTAAATATCCATGTGGCAATTTTTTATTATTTACAAAAATAGAGATCAAATTACTAACCTCTAAAAGAAGTACAATATAAATTTTAATAGATTTTTCGGCAGCAAATCGTCGCAATCTACAAATCGAGCAAAGATAGAGCGCCTCTCTGTCTTTGCTTGATCGGTCGGGAGGCAGGGGTCTCAGTTATATAAACAACTTATCACTGCCGGTTCTGCGCAGAACCGACAGTGATAAGCTCGGACTGCGCGGGAAAATCATATTGTGCGGGAAAATAATATCACTGCTGGTTCTAGTCTCAAACCGGCAGTGAAAAGTCAAGTACCACTGCGGGTTTAAGAACGACCCGGCAGTGATATATCTCTACCGGTTGTTGTTTCAAACCGGCAGTGATATCTTGCTTTTTACTGCCGGTTGGTTGCATGAACCGGCAATGATAAGGTCTTCCCCCCAACTTAAGTTTCGAACCGGCAGAGATATGTTATCACTGCCGGCTTGGTCCTAACCGGCAGTGATATGCCGGCAAGGATTGCTTGTTCTGTAGTAGTGTTAACATAAGTTTTTTCTATACTAGTAAAGGTTTAATACCTCATTGTTCTTTGCACATGGTGAGCTTGGGCTTATATCGTTGGACAGGAGGAGTATATTGCATTAGGTGGTCATGGAGAAGAAAGATGAATCAGAACTTACATAAAGAAAGAAAAACTATAATAGCTGAAAGTAGGGCTCTTTGATTCGCACGATTCTAAAAAGGAAGGTGATACGGGGTGGTCCGATCTTGTGATGACGAAGATAGTTGATAATTGGAACTTTGTGAACCTGATAAACACCATGGCACCAACCACTGTCTCAATACAACATGCGGCAAATGAATTCACCAAAAAATACGCTTGTGATCCACGTCTACTCGGCCACACAAGTAGTAGATGCACGGTTCTTGCCAATGTTTCAAATTTCGTTTTCAGATCACATCTCGAAGCTGATCAAAATCCAAAATTCGAACGAAATTCAAAAAGCAAATTTGAAACCGGGAAAACCAAAATTTCGACCAAAATCACCAAAATTTTGGTGAAATTGGCCAAAATTTCAGTGATTTTCATTCCCCTATAAGGTCTCACGAGGCTAGAAAAAATTGGGAAAGAATATGAAAAAAATATGCAAGCATTTATCTACATTTCTTATCTGTTTGAATGCAAAATACTAAGTATTAGCACATAAAAAAGATTTGAAATGAAGAATTATGGCAACAAGCCAGCTGCTCTAGCCCGATCCCTTTGTTCACTCCAGTATCCACAGCAATCCTATAAATCACAACGAGTAGAACATACTACTTAGCTACCATGACTCTAGATTATATAGTATCAGAGTTGACATAAGTTTGGAATTTTGCTATGGCTTGAATGCTCGAAATTTTGGCTAAGTCTGAAAATTTACCATGGTTTGGATGCCCAAAATTTTGGTTAAGTCTAAACATTTTCATGGCTTGGACTCCCAAAATCTTGGTTAAGTCTAAAAATTTACCATGACTTGGACGTACAAAATTTGCTAAGACTTGGATGCTCAAAATTTTGGAGCATCAACATCCAAGTCGTGGTAAATTTAGTTTGGAAATTTGGAACATCCAAGTCATGGTAATTTGCTATAACTTAGATGCTCCAAATTTTGGCCAAGTCATGGTAAATTTAGTGTAGAAATTTGAAGCATCCAAGTCATGGTAATTTGGAAGCCGATTAACAGACCAGAAAGCAAAAAATGAATGGCAAAAAAGTTCCTGTGTCACATTCACTAGTTTACATCATGGCTGATTAATGTACAAAACAAGGTGCCTGGGAGTGCAAGTCCATAATGTTACAAAACATTGTTGCATATTAACAAGTAATACACTACAAAAACGCCAAGATTACCGACGAGCCACTATCCTAGAAAGCATGCCACTCCTTGTATTAACACCATAAATCAAAGATCTATTAATCTGTATATGTATTGTTTTGTAAAATTTCCACATGTATTCTTTATAAAAGGCATTACAATTATCCACAAAAAATTTGGAGAGAAATTCGGTCCTAAAAACATCAAAATCGGTCAATTTGGTCCAAAAAGGCAAAATTTCAGCGAAATTTTCTGAAATCACTGTAGTGATTTGAAAATTTTCAATTTTATTTGTGCCACCTAGATTTGGAATTCAGCCCCGGTCGAAATCCAAAATTTTGACCGAGATTTCTGAAATCTCAGCGAGATTTTGAACCTTGGTTCCAGCAATCACACAAAGTAATCGCAACAACAACAGAGATATTTTCAAGAAAATCGTCCAATTTCCAAAAGGCAGAGCGTAGCATAAACCTGAGAATAAGAAATACTAACTATCTAAAAAAACATGACTTGAGTTTACAATAGAGAATAACACAAATATATAAGAGGGACTAAGGGGCGTACTGCCTAGCCTAGTGAAGGCCACCCCTTGGTTTGGCTGAACAAGGTGGGTCCCACTCTCTTGGACTCTATCTCTAACTCTAATTTCTAATCTAATTTAGCCCACCAAGGTACTTGTTGGTCAAATTAAATATAGAAGTAAGACGATTCTAGACTTTGTCGTAATGGAGTAAAATAGAGATGGCGTTCCAAGCTTTCCAAAAAGTGTAAGAACACCTCAATCGAAGTGCGGACATGAGTATTATGAACGCTTCAATCCAACCTGTGCTATCAATTTCGAGTTGATTTATTTCTCTCTCCAACAACTTGGGCTTTGGCCAAATTGGGCCCTCTCCTTTCCCACTTTGGGCTATGCGTCTCCCTGGGATTTCCTTGGCTAAGTGGGCTTGAGCCCATGTGGCTCCCTTCTTGGCCACATGCACCAAGGGCCTATGCACCCTAGGACACATTAAGTTGGCTTGGGCGCATGGAGTGAGCTTCATCTGGCCCAAGTTGTCTTCTGGGCTTCCCATGTGGTTCCCGTTCCACTGCGCCTTCCACTAGTTTCCATTATGGTCCATCAATGCAAGTGAACTCCATTTGATATCATCAACACCTTCATACCTAACAATAAGCAAGAACCCGCTATTAGACAATATTGAATGCTCATGTAATAACTAAAATTGATGAAGGAACAGATTCACCTATTGTTGCATCACCTTTGCCCTTGCTCGAGTCATTGGTCCTTCATGCACCTTCTTGTTAGTATCATTGTCATCACCATGAATAGATGCATCAGGATAAGGTGATAGTATTGTTAGGAATGTCCTCATCATCATCCCCTTCTTCGAAAGGAGTCATCCTTGACTCTGACATTTCATAGCCAAAGAACGGGGAAAGATTGATGACATTAAAAGTAGAACTTACACCATAGTCATCACTTAGGAGTACAATCATATATGCATTATCATTGATATTTTCTAATACTTTGAATGAACTGTCACCATGAGGCATTAATTTTGATTTACATTGCCTCGGAAAGTGCTCCTTGCATAGATGCACCTAAACCAAATCACCAGCCCCAAAGAGCATCTTCTTCCGTGACTTGTTTTCTTTTTCGGCATAATATAATGCTTTCCTTTCAATTTCTTCTTTGATTTTAGCATGAATCATATCTACAATTTTAGCACACTTTGATGCCTCCATATTGGTTCTTTCTTCATATGGCAAAGGAAGCAAGTCAAGCAACGTGATAGGTTTGAAACCATACACCACTTCAATCAAACATAGTTGATTAAGGGAATGTATCGCCCTGTTATAAGCAAATTCCACATGCAGTAAAACAATCATCCCACTCCTTCAAGTTCGTCTTTATCATCGTCCACAGCAATATCAAAAGTGTTCTATTCACCACCTTCATTTGTCCCTCCGTTTGTGAGTAGTAAGTTGTCAAGAATAACAACTTAGTCCCAAGCTTGGCCCACAAAATCTTCCAAAAATAACTCATGAATTTGACATCATGATCTAAAACAATGGTTAGTAGAATGCCACGTAGCCTCACAATTTTCCCAAAAAACAAGTTAGCTACATGTAACACATCGTCACTCTTATAACATGGATGAAAATGTGCCATCTTAAAAAATCTATCCATGACAACAAAAACATAATCTCTTCTCTTCTTAGTTCTAGGCAATCCTAAGATAAAATCCATAATAATATCCTCTCATGGTACACTAGGAACATGAAATAGAGTATACAAATTATGTGGATTGAGTTTAGACTTAGCTTTATGGCACATGACACATTGTTATACAAGTCGTTCAGTGTCACATCTCATTTTAGGCCAATAAAAGTGGCCGGCTAACATTGCAAAGGTTTTCCCTCTTCCAAAGTGTCCCATTACCACCTGCATGAGAGTCATGTAATAACAACAAACGAACAGAGGAATCTGGAACACAAAGTTTGTTAGCGCGAAATGGAAAATGGAATTTATCCCATCCATTCCCATCTTTACAATTGGAGTATGGTGCTGAAAATTCCTTGTTGTGAACATACAATTCTTTCAAACATTCCAATCTAGGCACTTCCACATCTAATTGAGTTAAAAGAATTGATTTTTTAGATAATGCATCAGCAACCATATTTTCCTTACCTTTCTTGTATTTGACAACAAATGGAAAACATTCAATAAATTCCACCCGCTTAGCATGTCTACGATTCAATTTACTTTTACCTTTCAAGTATTTCAAAGATTCATGATCAGAACATATAACAAATACTTAGGCCAAAGATAATGTTGCCAAGTTCCAAAATACTCATCTGAGCATACAATTCTTTATCATACACATGATAGTTCAGTTGAGCTCCACCAAATTTCTCACTGAAATATGCAATAAGCTTACCTTCTTGCGTCAACACTCTACCAATACCTATTCCACTAGCATGACATTCAATTTCAAAAGTCTTAGTGAAGTCAGGTAAGCCAAGTAATGGTGCTTCAGTTAAATGTTTCTTTAACCTCAAAAAGCTTGCCCTTGTGAATCACCCCCATTCAAAAGAAACTCCTTTCTTTGTTAATTCATTTAAAGAGGTAGCAATGGTACTAAAATCTTTTATAAGTCTTCTATAAAAACTAGCTAGACCATGAAAACTTCGAATATGACTAACATTTATAGGTGTAGGCCAATTTTTACTGCTTTAATTTTATATTCATCGACCTCAATTCCTTGACCTGAAACAACGTAGCCTAGAAGTACAACTTTATTAGTATGTTATTGATAGCTGTACAATCAGAAATCATTGCTTATCTAGCCCCTGTACCTCAAATTTTTAAATCTAGCCCCCTACCCCCACATATGTATTTGCAAATTTGACCCCCTCCTCTGTCGCGCAAAGCATAGTAGGTGACACCTATCTCCTATATGCCTGGGAGCACGAAAACTGGCCGACACCGCGGCAAGGCGAGAGAGCGTGGCAGCTCATGGGAGAGCACGAGAGGAGCTCGCTACTATGCCCAGTTAGCACCTTACCATGGTGCCTCACGCTGCTCCCGCGATCGGTCGAGCTCCTAGGGCACCGACCTCTTTCGACGCTCCCCGGGCGCGGCAAGAGACATGTGTCACATGTCGAGCCTTCCATGGTGGGGAGGGGCGGCCAAATTTGCAAATTCATGCATAGGCGGCTAGATTTGCAAAAAATAAGGTACAGGAGCTAGATAAGTGATCTGTTGCTACAATCAACACACATACACTATGAACCATCTTTCTTACGAACAAAAATAATAGGAATAATACATAGGCTTAAACTTGCACGTACATACTCTATACCAAAAGTTCTTGCACTTGGCTTTGAATTTCCTTCATTTTCTCTGGATTTGTGCGTTATGGAGGGCGAATGGGAAGTGATGCATCGGGCACCAAATCAATTTGATGCTCTTACCCATGCATGGGAGGTAAACCTGCAGGGATCTCACTTGAAAATATATCCACAAATGTGTGCAAAAGACTAGAAATAGCACTAGGAAGAGATGTCGAGTTGTTAGTAGAAAACAAGATATCCTTGAACAATAGCACAAAATGTATTAGGCTTGGATTGTTCTTAACCTCTCTTAAATATGATTTTGTTGTTATCATTACCAATTTATCTCCCTCGTGTTTCATTTGACTTCTCAAGTAGGATCTATATTTCACAATTTCACAATGTGCAAATCACTCACCTCTCCTTTGTCTTCCTCATTTTGTTTCCTAAATTGAAGCACAATGATTTGATTAGGAGTCATGGGCAACAATTTCTTGATTTTACCACCAATCTTAAAAGAATAAGTGTTTTTCACCCATTATGTATAGTTCCTACATCAAATTGTCATGGTCCACCCAACAATAAATGGCATACAGTCGTAGGTACCACATCACAAATGACCAGAATAATATCTAATCTTAAATGGCACCTTAATCATGTGTTGGACCTTTACATCCCCATAATGGCTAAACCATTGCACATGATATGGATAAGGATGTTTAAGCAATTTCATATCAAGCTTCTCACACATTTCCATGCTACCTAGATTATGACAACTACCACCATCAATGGTTAACTTGTCACATACCTTAGCTTGAGTTTGAAAAAGATTGCATCGTTGTTCATTCCTTCACATGAACACCTAGTGTTTTAGTAGCCACAAGTGTAGGTCATATTTCGTAAGATAAATCTTTGACCACATTGTCTTGTTCATCTTTATGCGCCTCTCCATGGATGCTAGTTTTAGCAAGTGGTTCCACTTCATACTCACACATTGATTCATACTCTCCATCTTCAGTTACAAGCATCACACGGTTGTTTGGGTATTCCCTTGTGATGTGTCCACAAGATATTGAAAGGATCAAATTAGCCTAGAGGGGGGGTGAAGGCAACTTTAAAAACTTTTAATTCTTAAGAAAAACTTTTCTCAATAAAAATAGCAACGGAAAAGAGTTTGAATAGAAATTCACCACAACTCTGTTTCAGTAAGATCAGAATTGAAGAAGAACTTGAATTATTACAAACAATAAGATGAACACAGAGAGATAAAACAATATCAAAATGACTCAAGGGTTTTTCACCGAGGTTCAGAGACCAATCTCCCACGTCCCCGTTAGAGCACTTCTTCAGAATTATCGCTCCACCAAATAGCCAATCTCAATGGCTTTTGGTATTTCACTAGCTAGACTCTTCCACCACTCCGGTGAGGTGAGTCTCAACCTTTCACAGCAATGGTGGCCTTCCACAATCCCTTTTGGATAGGTCGCACCAACTTCTCCAACCGTCTAGGAACAGCTAGTTCCAAGAGTAATAGACTATCCACAAGCCCTGTCTCTTGGTTCAGTAGCTAGATGCAAACTAGACTCAGCGTGGAGCAAGAACTCTAAATGTTTAGAATAAATATTTGTGGTTAATGAGTTGAAGCTCAAACTCTTTGATGGAAGGAAAGCTCAGAAATGCTAAAGATCAAAGTGTTGTAATTGATTTGAAAGATGTCAACGGTGTTCAGAATGTCAAGGATGTGTATGTGCAAGGCTCTACTATTTTTGTGAACTCTAGCACTATATATATAGAGCCTGAACAGAAATAACCGTTGTACCCGCCATTTGCCTGTTGGGGGTAGGCAGGATGGATGAGACAGGTCAACTACTGCCTCTTTTATAAGAATTTTAAGGTGTATGAGTCATATGCTGAAATATATACACACGTCGGACTGAAAATGTTTGTCCGGGGTACATAAGATTGGAGAAGTATTATTGTACCCAGTGTGACCCATTTGCGTCGGACCGAAAAAAAACCGGTCTGTCGTATACATGTATTGGTAAAGGAAGTTTGTGTTGGACCGACAAAATTGGTATGGTGTACACATGCTTTGTTCTTTTTGGATACCAGCAAAAAAATGTTTGCGCCAGACTGAAAAAATTGGTCCGGCGTAAAAGAGAAAGCCACTGGTTTTTACGAGAGAATCATGTTTGCACTGGACTGAAAAAGTTTGTTCGGCGTACACTCAGAATTTTGGTCCGCAACAAACGGTATATTCTCGGTTAAGATTTGAGTAAGGTAATTCTTAACACCGGACTAGAAATTTGTTCAGAGTGAAAAGACAACATACGCCGGACTTGAAGATAAGGATGAATTCGGTTCGGTTCGTCGTGAACAGTGTACGCTCGATTGAAATAAATCAGAAGAGAGTTCTTAGCGCCAGACTGAAAAAGTCGGTCCGGCGTACATGGAGTGCGCTCGGTTAGAACTTAGAACTTGAAACTTGATTTCTCAGCGCCAGACTAAATGAAGTTAGTCCAAAAAAGAACTCTTTTTGGCTAAGTGATGGGATATCTGGATTTTTTAGTGAGAGATGTGAAATGTCCTATGCTCCAAGTAATCTTAGTGATTTTAGCATGGGAACCAAGATTATTACTTGTGTATAATCCCTCTTAATAGTACAGTTATTCTAGCTATATGGCTTGAATCAACTCCCAAGCCAAAACTAAAAATAAACACCTTAGCCTAGTTCTTCAAATATAGCTATTGTCATCTTTATACTAAGTATGCTTCTTGATCGTCAACACCAAAACCTGCATAATAAGCATAACTAAAAAAATAGGGGGTCTAGATGCTCTCAATCTCCCCCTTTTTGGTGATTGATGACAATATCTTTCATTTGATACATAGAGGGCTAAAAAGAATTACTTATTTCTTTTCCTGCAGACAAAAGTTAGTCTGATAGAATATATAATGTTTTTACATGATACAGAGTACTTCATACTCCCCCTGAATGAATGCCTAGGATGAATTTTGTTTGAGAACATAGAGCAATACAAAAGTCATTTAGAGAGGGTTCTTCAGAAAGTTCAAATTAACTTGAGGTAAATCAAACAAATAACAATAAGTCTAAAGATTCAGACATTTCACTTATTCATATTTCAGAAGTAAAGTAAGATCAAACAAATATAAACAAGTTCAAGCAAAATCCATAGATCATAAAGATTCAGATATCAAAAAGTAGTCCAAAAAATCCATAAATCATTAAGATAGACATAGAGACTATTAATAGTCTTATTTCACTATAGACTACTAAGATACTCAGAGACTTATGTCACTATTCTTAATTATTCATCTCCCCCTTTGGCATCAATTGCCAAAAAGGTTAATTCTTGCATTTGGAAAATGTTCTCTTCAACATGCTTGTCATTCTGGAACTTGTACTTCTTCTTGGAGGAGAGGAAGGTGCTTGCTCTTGGTTAGATTCAGAATGTGGAGCAGCCATTGCTTGATCATGCCAACTGGGATAATCAGGATCACCGGGCTGAGGATTGAAGGTTAGCTCATTGAACTCATGCTGGACATCTCTTATCAGTTCTCGAGTGCCAAAGACTGGTCAAGCAGAAGCTGTGCTATTTGCTCTTGATTGGAGACTAAGTTGTTTCTAGCATCTTCAGAGAAACCCCTAAGGTATTCTAGTTTGTTCCCTTGCCAATCCAAACAGCTACCTGTTTTCTCAAAGTTCTTGTACATAGTCTGAGCAAAGTTGTCAATTTTGGCATCTTGGGTATTCTACTTTTTGTTGATATCATATAATCTGTTATGGACCACCAACTGTTCAGTTTTAAGTTCTCCTATCCATTTCCTCATATCCCATTGGTTGCCTCTGATCATATCAAACCTTTTGTAAGTTTCATCCCTGAAATTTGATTGGTCTTGATAGATCTTTCAGAGCATTTCTTTCTGTTGTTGAATGACTGCCATTTGCTCATTGTGTCTCTGGGCTGCCAATCTTCTTTCTTCTTCAAAACCTTCTTGAGCATGTCTAAGATCAGAGCTATATTGTTGCTCAAAAGAGGTGAACCATCCTGGCTGAGAGTCCCACCAAGATGGTTGTTGACCATAATCATGTGTAGACTCAGGTTCAGCAAATTGTGAGTGGTGAGAATGATGAAAATCCTCAGAGGATTACTGAACTAGAGCTGGCTTAGTGACCTGAGGATGCCTAGAACCACCTGCTTCATGTTCATGATCTGCTGATGGAAATCTTTGTGCCTCCATGAACCTAGCTGTTGCTGCCAGTTCTTGTAATTTGTGAATTTCTTCATCTTCAGGATGAGATTCTGAGATGACAAGAATTTTAGTACCTTTAGGTTGTCCAGATCTCTGCTGGCTTAGATGCTCAAAACTGTAGCCCAAAACTTCTGTAGATATATCATGATATGAATAGGCAGGAAAGAGATGAGCTGGAGAGTAATGTTCCTGATCATGATAACTGTGACTTGGAGCAGGAAGACTTGGAGTTTGTCCATGACCTCCATTGTCACTGTCTGAACTATCATTGACCTCAGTGTCTTCTTGAGCACTAGGCTCATGTACTGCTGGTGGTGGAGGAGTGAGAAGTCTAACTTGCTTGGGCATCTTATGTTGTTTATTTCTACAATTAAAATCCCTGTTCATCTCATGCTGGGAGATGATCCCTTGAGCCAACAACATCTGAGTAATCTGCATAGCAAAAGGGAGAGGACTGCCCATTTTCCTGTAGATCACTTCTTCCATCTCTCCAAAGATATAATCAATCAGATCACTAGGTTGCCTTGACAGAATCAGATGCAGCAACCAAGCAAGACATGGTGTCACTCCCTCTTTATATCCAGATTTTGGATAAATAGTGTGTCTGAGTATCAGTAACAGAGCTTTGGCCTAGAAGATAAATAATTTACCCTATTTGCATTGAAACCAGGCTCATGTATATTTCTGTAAATGTGTGCTGACACTTGCAAATCTGGCATATCTCCAATCTGCCTCCATCTATTACCAGGAAACATTCTGTCATGAATCTTGGTTTTGTTCAAAGAAAGGGCTTGAGGCAGCGATGGCGACTTCAAGCGAGGGACTGACTTTTCTTTTCTTTCCATCAATGGTGAACAGAATATAGTGCCTATTCTTATTCACTAGAAGAGATGCATAGAATTCCAAAATCCTATTTTCATTCCAAGCTGACCCAGCAGATGACATTAGAGCAGCAAGACCAGGTGTTGAACGCACGTAATCAAGTATTCTATTTGAGACAAGGATTGAGCTGATTTGGTTCCAATCTACATACTGATGTCTGCACAAGGCTAACAGAGTTTTTCCACTTCTATTTTTCTTGTTTTTATAACCCATAAAGATGTTTTTTCTGAAATGTAGTGATGAATTGCTCATTCAGAGGAGGACTATCAAGAGGAAACCAAACCCTTTCTGGCACCAATCTAGTAGCTCTTAGTTTCTTTCCCACCAAAGTGGCTAGATCATGCCCAATTATCATGTCAACTTCATCACTAAGCTCTATTTCTTCTTCAAAGAGATATTTGCACTAGGCTCATAATCACTGTCTTCTGAAGAAGATGAGGAATCATAATGCACTGGCTGTTTTCCTCTTTCTGGAGGTTTAGAGGTAGTTACTTTCTTCAGCACTCTACCAGGTTGATGAGTATTTTCTATGTGTACTGGTTGCTGAGGCTGACTTGAGCTATCAGTTCTAGATTTCTTTTTCCCTTTAACTTTATCATCAATTTTCTCAAGAAGACCTCTTTTATCTAGATTCTTTGACTCATCTTGACTAAACTTTCTTCTCAAGCAAAAAGATTGAACTGACCTTGATGGCAGAAACTGAAGAACAGCCAGATTCTAGGAGCAATATCTTGAGCAATCAGGAGCACCGTTGCCAAACACCCGATCAGAATGAGCTTCGGTGAAGAGATGAGCTTGTTCTCAAGAGAAAATTTGCGAGAGAATAGATGAGGTGTAGGAAAGCTTGAGAAATTTCTTAGGGAGATGGAGGTATAAATAGCGCAAGTTCCCAAGAGTAAAATCAGGAAATTACTACGGTAGTTGAAAACGGACTGCAACTGCCTTATTTTGTGGAGGTCTCTTTATGTCAGGGCAGTTGGAGACTAGGGAATCCAAGAAATATGGTTACCGATTTAGACAGGTTAAGCAGGAGAAGTCCTAAGAAAAGATGAGATTTTGACGAGATTTGCAAGGATAAGTGCGTTTTGAAGATCGAGAGGAACACGGTTTGAAAAAGATAAGTACTGAGATAAAAAGCTATTGTCGTATGTGCCCCGGACTGTTTTTCGGTTACAACAGATAACCTTCCATCTACGCCAGACCGAGTCCGTATAAGGAATACTTTGTCCGCCGTAGTTGGAAACCTCTCTGTTTACGATTAAAATACTAGTCCGTGGTACATGGACAGCTTTTCTGAATCGGAAAAATACAGATATAACTAAATTTAAAGATTTTCAAAGATCCTCTTTTTAAGAATAACACATATAAATTGGTAGAGAGATCTTAGAATAATCTTACGATCAAGAACAATCAACCAATAAACTTAGGAGACGTTGGAGTCAAAAAGGAAATATTTGAGCCCTAGTTTTCATAAGAGCATGAGTATGATAAACTTAAGCTCAAAGAAAATACTCATGTGCTGAGTAATTTTAAGTTTTCAAAATTTTGTATAAGTATTTTTCTTCTGAAGCTTACTTAACCTAATCATTGTGTTTTAGGAAAGTATAATATAGTAATAAAGAAAGAGAAGGCTTTCAGCAGCAATTTTAAGACTATTAGTTTTCAAGTAAGCTTTTCATTTAGAATATAGTCCTATTTTTATTACCTCAGCACTGGTAATTACTTTGTTCACATAAAGGTAGCAAGATATGCATGGCAAGCAGACTTGACTCCCCTTAGTGTGTCATTCCAAGGAATTAGGCAATATTTGAAAAATCAAGAATGTTCAGTTCATTTCTTAATTTTGAAAATCAGGCATCATCAAGTGGTTTAGTGAAAATATCAGCCAATTGATCCTCAGTCCTGACGTGACTAAGCATAATGTCACCTTTAGCAACATGATCACGTATGAAGTGATGCCTAATTTCAATATGCTTAGTTCTAGAATGCTGGATTGGGTTGTTGGCTATTTTCACTTCACTTCCATTATCACACAACAGAGGCACATTTTCAAACATAATACCATAATCCAAAAAGGTTTGTTTAATAAAAAGAATTTGAGCACAACAACTGCCTGCAGCAACATATTCAGCTTCAGCAGTTGAAAGTGCTACTGAATTTTGTTTCTTTGAACATTAAGATACTAAAGATCTTCCAAGTAAGTGACAACCCCTAGAGGTGCTTTTTCGATCAATCTTACAACCAGCATAATCTGAATCTCAATAGCCAAGGAGTTCAAAAGAAGCACCTTTTGGGTACCACAAGCCAAAACATGGAGTATACTTTAAGTATCTGAAAATCCTTTTCACTGCAATAAGATGCACTTCTTTAGGTGCAGCTTGAAATCTAGCACACATGCCTACACTAAACATGATGTCTGGCCTAGATGCTGTCAGATAGAGTAATGAGCCTATCATAGATCTAAACAATTTTTGATCGATAGACAAGCATTTTTCTAGACCTTTGTCAAATTTAGCTACCTTGGATTTCAGCTCACTGTTTTCTGTCAAGAGTTCTTTAGCATACAAAGCATTTTTGCAATTTTTACTACAAATGCTGGATGAGCTAGGAATAAATATTTCATCAGAAAGCAAATCACCGATAATTGAAACATTACAAGATGGTACACTTTTAGATTTGTTAATCTGCATCTCATTGTCAATCTCTAGCTCATAGTATTTGTCAAGCAATTCATCATGATCTTTAACAAGTTGTATGTGTGTGGTTTTCAAAGAATCAGTAAGAAGAGCATGATCAGAATTTAGTATAGAATGAGCATGTGAAAGTCTTTCATGTTCATCTATAAGCTCATTTTGACTAATCTCTACCACATCATATTTTTCTTGCATGGTCTTAATGTCAGATTCAAGAGTTTCAACCTTAGCAATAAGCATATCATTCTTATTCATCAAGCTAGTAGCATTTTTCTTAAGAGCTTTATCTTTAGCAGTTTTAATACATAAAGCATCATTAAGTTCTTTGATGATCTCTACTAGCTCTTCATAAGAAGGAGAATCACACATCTTGTCTTCATCATTTCTGGCCATGAGGCAGAGTGGTGGTGAAGGTGAAGGTGGTGTGGATTCATCTAGAGCGAGCCCAGCTAGTCCTTTGGACCTTGGCTCTTCTTCATCTGAGGAAGAGGAGGATTCTTCACTTGAGCTTTCTTCATCAGTGATTCATTCACCAATGTGTGCCTCCTTTTTCCCTTTTTTCCAATGTTTCTTGGAGTAGCTCTTCTTGCGATAACTCTTCTTGTAGCTTCCTTGAGCTTTCTCTTCATCATTGTCATCCTTGTTCTTGCCTTTGCCCTTCTTATTACTTTTATTTGGGCAACGAGCAGCTATGTGTCCTTTCTCATTGCCCTCAAAGCAGATAATGTTAGAGAAAAGGTTTCTTTTTGAGAAATAGTTAGATGACTTACCTTTGGCATTTACCTTTCTCATGATTTTATTTGCTGATCTCATGAGCAATGCTAGTTTTCTTACATCTTCATCCTTTTCATAGCTTGAATCTTCTTCTTTTTCTTCATCAGAGGAATCTTCAACTTTTTCCTTGGCCTTGAGAGCAATAGACTTCTTTTTGGTCTCAATTTCATCAACCAAGGTAATCTCATGAGCTGAGATTTTGCCTAATAATTCAGTAGGTGTGAGCTTCTTCAAATCACCACTATTGGATAGGTAAATGATCAGGCTGTGATAGGCTCGAAGTAGAACCCTGATCATCTTCCTGCATACTTCAACATCATCAACTTTAGTTCCTAGACCTTTAAGCTCATTTATGATGGGATTTAGTCTAGAAAATATGTCATTAGCATTTTCTTGAGGAAGCATTTTGAATTGATAAAATTTTTCTCTGACAACAAAGTATCTTTCCACTTTAACATCAGAGGTACCCTCATGAATCTCCTGAAGAGTAGTCCATATATCATAAGCAGTAGAAAGATTGCTGACTCTATCAAAAACTTCAATGCTGAGACAAGAAAAGATAGCATTTCTATCCTAAGCATCATATTGCAAATTTCTTATTTCCCTAGGTGTAGGTTCTGAGGAAGAGTGTTGCCCTTCAGGTATGACACGTGGAGGCAAAGGTCTTTCTGTGACTCTCCACACATCATAACTTACGGCTTCAAGATAGCACCTCATTCTAATTTTTCAATAAGCATAATTTGTGCCATAAAAAATAGGAACCTTTCCTACACTTACTGTAGTTGATCCTATTCCCTCGGCCATTTTACCCAAGTTGTTAAGCTTTTAAAAAGGGTAACCTTGCTCTGATACCACTTG
The DNA here is from genome assembly GCA_036346275.1 of Otatea glauca. Taxonomy (NCBI): domain Eukaryota; kingdom Viridiplantae; phylum Streptophyta; class Magnoliopsida; order Poales; family Poaceae; genus Otatea; species Otatea glauca. The sequence continues at coordinate 21,182,570 of CM070729.1, forward strand.
AAAGGATCAAGTTGGCCTAGAGGGGGGTGAATAGGCAACTTTAAAAAAAATTAATTCTTAAGAAAACCTTTTCTCAATAAAAAATAGCAACAAAAAAGAGTTTGAATAGAAATTCAGCACAACTTTGTTTCAGTGAGATCTGAATTGAAGAAGAACTTGAATTATTACAAATAATAACATGAACACACAGAGATAAAGCAATATCAGAATGACTCAAGGGTTTTTCACTGAGGTTCAGAGACCCATCTCTTACATCCCCGTTAGAGCACTTCTTCAGAAGTATCGCTCCACCAAATAGCCAATCTCAATGGCTTTTGGTCTTTCACTAGCTAGAATCTTCCACCACTCCGGTGAGGTGAGTCCCAACCTTTCATAGCAATGGTGGCCTTCCACAATCCCTTTTGGATAGGTCGCACCAACAACTTCTCCAACTGTCTAGGAATAGCTAGTTCTAAGAGTAATAGACTATCCACAAGCCCTGTATCTTGGTTCAGTAGCTAGATGCAAACTAGACTCAGCTTGGAGCAAGAACTCTAAATGTTCAGAATGAATGTTTGTGGTTTATGAGTTGAAGCTCAAACTCTTTGATGGAATGAAAGCTTAGAAATGCTAAAGATCAAAGAGTTGTAATTGATTTGAAAGATGTCAACGATGTTCAGAATGTCAAGGATGTGTATGTGCAAGGCTCTACTATTTTTGTGAACTCTAGCACTGTATATATAGAGCCTGAACAGAAATAACCGTTGTACCTGCCATTTGCCCATTGGGGATTGGCAGGATAGATGAGACGGTCAACTACTGCCTCTTTTATAAGAATTTTAAGGCGTATGAGTCATATGTTGAAATATATACACACGCCGAACTGAAAATGTTAGTCCGAGGTACATAAGATTGGAGAAGTATTATTGTGCCCAGTGTGACCCATTTGCGTTGGATCGAAAAAAAACCGGTCCGTCGTATACATGTATTGGTAAAGGATGTTTGTGTTGGACTGACAAAATTGGTACGGTGAACACATGCTTGTTCTATTGGATACCAGCAAAATAATATTTGCGCCGGACAGAAAAAGTTGGTCCGACGTAAAAGAGAAAGCTACTGGTTTTTACCAGAGAGAATCATGTTTGTGTCGGACTGAAAAAGTTGGTCCGGCGTACACTCAGAATTTTGGTCCGCAGCAAATGGTATATTCTCGGTTAAGATTTGAGTAAGGTAATTCTTAACACTAGACTAGAAATTTGTTCAGAGTGAAATGACAACATACGCCGGACTTGAAGATAAGGATGAATTCGGATCGGTCCGTCATGAATGGTGTACGCTCGGTTGAAATAAATCAGAATAGAGTTCTTAGTGCCAGACTGAAAAAGTCTGTCCGGCGTACATGTAGTGCGCTCGGTTAGAACTTGAAACTTGATTTTTTAGCGCCAGACTAAATGAAGTTAGTCCGAAAAAGAACTCTTTTTGGCTAAGTGAAGGGATATCTGGATTTTTGAGTGAGAGATGTGAAATGTCCTATGCTCCAAGTAATCTTAGTGATTTTAGCATATGAACCAAGATTATTACTTGTGTATAATCCCACTTAATAGTACGGTTATTCTAGCTATATGGCTTGAATCAACTCCCAAGCCAAAACTAAAAATAAACACCTGAGCCTAGTTCTTCAAATATAGCTATTGTCATCTTTATACTAAGTATGCTTCTTGATCATCAACACCAAAACCTGCATAATAGGCATAACTAAAAAAAATAGAGGGCCTAGATGCTCTCACCTATGCGCTTGAATTGTTGAATCTCCCTACTTTTAGTTATTGACCTAACTAAGGATGTACTAGATGGAGTGCTCTTCTTCTCACTTGGTGTAGATGCTGATTTTGCAATTGAACATAGAGCGAACATTAGTCGAAACTGGATAGACTTGAGGGGAGGAATCACCTCATCCCAAGTTGAAGCGTATTCTTAGTTCACTCAAAGATGAAGATGGTGCCTTCAGGCTTAAAGGTAGCGCCCGTGCTGCTGATTTTGCATCTTCCAACATTTTTTTTTGCCTTTGTAGCTTGATGTACCAACTCTACAATGGTGTTGTAGGGTTGATAAATAACAATGTGCTTCACATTTTTGTACAAGCCATGCAGAAATCGTGCAATTGTTTATTCCTCATCTTCATGAATACATGCCAGAATCATAGCTTGCTTCATGTCCTTGTAGTACTCCTCCATCAAACGTGCACCTTGTCTTAAATTCTGCAATTTATAAAAAAAATATCACATCTACAATGGTTAGGAACAACACGAGCTCGCATCTCCTTTTTCATCTATGCCCATGTAGTGATGGGTGGCTCTCCTTGCTCTTCTCGTTGACTTAGTACTTGCACCCACCAAATCAACGCATAACCATCAAATTCAAGTATGACCATGTCTAGCTTCTCCTCTAAGTAGTTGTCTAGTTGAAAGATCTTTTCCATCTTTAGCTCCCATGTCAAATAAGCATCTGGATCTGCATCACTTGAAAACTTAGGAATTAGTAAATTTAATCTTACTAAATTTCTGCTCCACAGGAGCCCCATCACGACAATGTCCATGATGTTGGTACTCATCATCACAATGTAGCTCGAAGTCGTTCTCCAAGACATTGTCAGCCATGCCACGTCCATGATCTCATCCATGACCATAGAAAATAAAATGGCCACTGCACCTCGTCCTTGGTGTGGTGGTCGAAGCGCATTGGCTACAACGTGATCTCTCTTCCATGCTTGAGCTTCTCGCTCCAAGTGGGCAGCAACCTCCTCATCGGCCTCATCAAGCTCTTCACCCTACCTTGAGCACTAGTACCTCCTAGTGTTCTTTCCTAATGTAGCTCGCTCAAACTCCAGTTGAATTAGCCCTCCATTTGTTGAACAATTTCTCGACGCAAAATACTCATGTTTTCATTTAATTGTTCATTAAATTTGTTCGTCATCTTTCTGAGATCGTTTCGTGTCACGAACTACAAAGTAGCAAGTCCTCTTCTAGTATTTTTTGCCATGGTTGGTGAAAATACAAAAAAGCAAGTATATGATTTTATGTGGTTGAATCACTCAAGCTCACCTTCTCACTTACCGGCCAAAGTTCTTATGACTCCTTTGATATTGAGGTGATGTACATACTCCGATGACAGTAAATGAATCAAAGGTGATTTCTCAAGTGAATTCACTATCCAAGTGCTGAAACTAGCAATGGCTAATATCTGGAGCTTGGAGGGTTAGTGTATGTCTACACAATCTAAAAATTCTAGATATTGTAAAATTCAATAATAATCCAAACTAGAATTTACAAGCCCTAGTTGCCGATCTCTCGGATGTAAGAATTTCAAGACAACACACACGCAAAAGTGATGGAACTTAATGCAAATGGGATGAGCTAAACAAGTATAATTTTAGCAGAAAAGCTTGTGTTGCATAAGTTATGAAGAGATGCTAGCTAAGTGCTTAAAAAATGTAAAAGGGCACAACATTTCTCACTAATTAATACAATTACATAATCTGGAAAATAATGAATACAAATTAGGGTTTTCTCAATGTACGTAGTGTGGCCAATCACTATTCTCCTTTCTTTTTCTTTTTCTTTTTCTTTCTTTCTTTTTTGGCTTTTTGGCTCTTTCTTTCTCTTTTCTTTCTTTTGATGATTTTCAGCTAGCACTAGTATGAACAAAGTTTAGGAATCCCTTAGTGTTACAAGATAATATGATGATATGACATTTCTAAATTATGCAATATATCAATATGAACAGCCCTAAGTAATATCAAGTAGCTAGTCTCAATTAGGATCAAAGTATTCGCAAAGGATATATTGATTACCAAAGGTAAGTGTATATATATTTTTGTGGTTTTAATTTTTATGGATGCTATATACTCAACTAATTCAAAGAGACAAGGTAGAACTCAAAATAACGCAAGAAAGACCCTTCCAGTGACAGGCTTGTCGCCCATATTAAAGTGTGAAAATGATTAAATCTTGCTTGGTTGAAATTGAATGAATTGAAGGTGATGTTCTAAGCTTTCCAACAAGTACTAGAACACATAGTTTAGAGCTCAGGTATAGAAGTTATAGCTAAAAAACTGAATAGAACAGATTTGACCTAAATCAGCCAATTTGACTAATTTCAAATTCGAATCAAGTTTGGTTGCAAGGAATCCGAATCACCATCAACACCCAACTTTTTTTGTAGAGGAATCTCTGAGGTTTCTAGAAAGTCAAAAATTTTCTGAATCAGAGTTCGAATGTAGGATTTATGATTAAATTACCAAACCGATTTGTTACATACCCTATATCTTATGCACCTACTTTGACGGGCGGTAAATCAACCGATAGGGTCCGAATCTGAACCGGTATCCAAAATATAATTAAATACCTATTCGTAAGGTTTCCATAATGCACAAGAATACAAAAATCTAAGTTTGTTTGTGAAAGTTATGATGAAAACAACGTAGTGGACATAATCGAACGATTAAAGCAACGTGAAGGAAACTCGACCAACAACTAAACGGACTCCAAAGGATCAAACCTAACAAAGCTCATTAAAATACCAGATTAAAACTGAAGGTTTAATTTTTATGGAACAATTTGCAATTTAGAATAGGAAAACAAATATAATCTTGATATAAAAATACGTCATCACTCAACCATGCTCTGATAACAAGATGTGGGGTGGCCCAATCTTGTGATGACAAAGATAGTTGATAATTGGATCCGCAAACCTTAATGAACATGATGGCGCCAACCACTATCTCAATACAACAATTTGCAACAAATAAATTCACCCAAGAACACCTCATGATCTACGTCTACTCGACCATGTAAAAAGTAGATGCATGGTTCATATAATCATACTAAAAAACCGCAAGAACAATAGAGGTATTTCCAAGAAATTCTCCCAATTCCCAAAAGGTAGCGCATAGCATAAATTCGAGAATAAGAAAATTAGTTGGTATAACTTTTACAATAGAGAATAACACAAATATATAAGAGAGATTAGGAGATGTGCAGCATGGTCTAGGGTTGGCCACCCCTTGGTTTGGCCGAACAATGTGGGTCTCACCCTCCTAGACTAACTCTAATTTCTAATCTAATTCAGCCTATCAGGAAGTTGATACTTGTTGGTCAAAATAAGGACAGAAGAAATCCAATTCTGGATTTGTTGTACTTGAGTGAAATAGATATGGCATTCTAAGCTTTCTAGAAATTCTAGAACATCTCAATTCGAGTTTGGACGTGAGAATTATTGACATTTCAATCCGGCTTGTGCTTTTCTTTCTTTCTCTCCAACGATTTCGGCTTCGGCCGAATTAGGCCCTCTTCTTTCCCACTTCGGCCATGCGCCTCCCGTGGACCTTCATTGGCCGAGTGGGCTTGAACCCACGCTGATCCCTCCTCGGCCACATGCACCAAGGGCGAATGCGCCTCAGGACACATTAAGTGGGGTCTTGCCGCATGGAGTGAGCTTCATGTAGCCCAAGTTATCTACTAGGCTTCCCATGTGGTTCCGATCCTTTGTCGGCTTCCACTGAGTTCCATCGTGATCCATCAAAGCTAGCAGACTTCATTGATATCATCAATATCTTCATACCTAATAACAATAACAAGAACACTCTATTATGTAGTATAGAATGCTCATTTGATAAAGGAAATTGACGAAGGAACATATTCACCTGTCGTTGCATCAGCCTTGCCCTTGCACAAGTGATTGGTCCGTCGTGTACTTCAAATCTTGCGTCTGTACTGGTCAGTCTTTCTTGCACTTGCACACGTCGACATGCGCTCGCTCGTGGAGGAAATTTTCCATCCAGACGGACTGGATGCTTTTTTTCATGTGAAATTCCTACAGTTTTTATGGGGGAGTGAATGCTAATTTTATGGAATTCAGTTGAGTGATTCCTCCGAAATGCCTATACAGTATCAATTCCTCTGGATTTTTGAATCATGTATTTCTCCTGCAGAAATCCTCCAAATCAAAGAGCCGGTGTGTGCTGAAGTACACACCCAAAAAGGCTGAATATATTTTCTCTCAACAGAAAAATGCTGTACGTCGTTGTGTCCAGGCTAGAGCTACCATGCACAAATTAAAGCGGAGATAGCGACTCCGAGTGACAGTACCTTCCAAAGCTGCGGCATCATTCTGTAATTCCTTCCTTAAATTTCAAGTGAGCTTAAAGGCGCTAATGTACCGATTCCCCTTTGCTTTTCCTTGATAGCTAGCTAGCTAGGCGACCTTACTGACAACCCTCAAGTAAACTTAAGCTAGCATCAAGCAGATCGTAGCCGCCTGAAGATTTCATGCTTCTCTCTCAATTCAAGCTGACCATGCATACCAATTTGAGATGTATTACTTGAGGAGGTAATGGATCCAGATCTAATATGGTTTTCTAATGTATAATTGAAGTTTATTACTTTGGAAAGGGAAAAAAATTGCCCACTTAGATATCTATACTAATGTAGGTAATATAAAAAGTACGGAGTTTTAAAAAAACCTTGTTCACAAATATAAAGTTGACATATTTGAACTCAGCAACCTATTTGTCTTGTCTCATCATGTGCTTCTTCCTATACTAAATGATTTTTGTGAGCACTTAATTTTTTATTCATTAGATGTTGCTTTTTGATCCACCTTATACTTTATCATTTTGATTCTCGGAGTGAACATTATGATAAGAGAATAATTAATTTGTTTATGATCATCGGGAGCTATAACATAAATGAACAAGTAGAGTTTTTGTTTGTTGTGTTCCTTATAGTTTATTTTGTTCCTCTTTTTTTTTACAAATTGTCACATTATATTTTACATAATTTAATTTATGTAAAAATAGCATATAATTGATGCAAAAATATCGTGCAGAATAGAATAATATGTATTGGAGCATTCCTCAATCTATCACATTACATACTAATAAATGTCGAGACCCAAATATGCAAATCTGGACTCTCTGTGTATATTGCACCAGTTTAGGATCACGCTAGTGTATACAGTATCAATATAGATGAATATCACAATCATATGCAACGGAAACATAATAAAAGACTTCATTTATTATATATAAACACGTGACTAACCTTATGGTCGACTTTACATGCCTTTGTCACGCAAGGCTAAACTATAAATATTAAAATTGCAGCGGAACAACAAGACGTAAATAAACCCCTTAGTATATCACAAGCAACTGACAAGGTTCGCACCCTAAAAGTTTGCCTTCTCCTAGTACTCCTCCTCTAGAGCTGGTGTAGATTTCTCCTCAGCTGATGATTTTGTTGTAGTAAGGGTGAGCACATAAAGCACTCAACAAGTTGTGCACAGAATACAAGTCTAATATAACTATAAGCAAGGCTTATTCCAATGGATGGCTGATATGGTTATTTTGTAGTAGAGCAGTATTTATAAATGAATGCAATAAATAGATTGAAATGACAGTAAAACAAATAACAATAATAAGCAGCTTTCAAGTATTTCTCAAAATAAACTAGCACACAGCCCTAATCCATATTCCAAACTTCCAATGGTACATATAGCCTCCCTTCCCAAGTTTTATTTAGAAAATATAACCCTTGACTGAAATTCCCAAGCATTGCCCAATACTATGGACATGGCTATCCGAATAGATTTACACTCTGCAGAGGTTATACACTTTACCCGCATGGTATGATCAATCTTATATTGTCGACCATAACACGTACTCATCGAGCGTGACTAAGAAGATTATAACAAAATCTTTCAGAGACTCCGTCATAACACTGACCCTCCCGATAAGTTTGAACTCACTATTCCTTCCCTCACTTAGAGCAGAAGAATAGGAGGAACATATCATTGGACAAATGTGAGACCGTGCTATACATACAAATTCCCTCGGTCTGGCGAATAGTGTTGGGCCGAAACCCCTCGGTCTGGCCCATTTCATTGCATGGACTCTAAGGAAGTGATATCGGCTAACTGAAGGTCACTCTCTACAAGCTTTGTATGGACTCAAGCAGGCCCCCAGAGCATGGTATGAGAGGCTCAAGTCTTATCATCTTAGCCATGACTTCAAAATGGGCGTAGTAGACAAGACTCTGTTCATTAGACACCATGAGTCGCATTTTCTTCTCGTCCAGATTTATGTGGACGATATCATTTTTGGTGGCTCGTCTCATTCGCTTGTGTCTCAGTTTTCTGAGGTGATGAGCACGGAGTTTAAGATGAGTATGATGGGCGAGTTGAGCTACTTTCTTGGCTTCCAAATCAAGCAGACTCAGGAGGGTACTTTCTTGCATCAAGGCAAGTATACCTGTGACCTCCTGACGCGCTTCGATATGTCTGATGGGAAGCCGGTGATGACTCCTATGGCCACCACTGCTGTCCTCGAGCCCGATGAGGATGGTGAGCCTGCTGATCAAAAGGAGTTTCGGAGCATGATCGGCTCCCTCTTGTACCTCACTGCTTCGAGGCCGGACATACATTTCGCTGTGTGTCTGTGCGCTCGATTTCAAGCTTCCCCTCGTGCCTCTTACCGCCAGGCGGTCAAGCGCATCTTCAGGTACCTTCGTGCTACCATTGATTATGGTATTTGGTACTCTTCTTCTTCTTGTCTATCTCTTAGAGCCTTTTCCGATCTTGACTTTCTTGGTGTAGGATAGATAGGAAGAGCACTTACGCACTTGCCAATTCATTGGCACTTCTCTTGTTTCTTGGTCATCTAGGAAGCGATGCAGGATTGCCTGATCCACCACCGAGGTCGATTATATTCTTGTAGCTGAGTTCTCTGGATGAGATCGACCTTCGGGACTTTGGGTTAGATATCTGAGTGTCCCACTTTTACGTGACAACACTTACGCTATTTGCATTGCTAAAACCCAATGCAAGCATTCGGACCAAACACATTGATATTAGATATCACTTCCTTAGAGACCATATAGAGAAGGGGATATCGTGCTTGATTTGTAGAGAGTGACCTTGATTAGCGATATCTTCACAAAGCCTTTGGATAGCTCAGGTTTGTTGCCACGAGGAGTGAGCTTGGGGTCGTGTGCCCTTACGGCCTTCTCGTGAGGGGAGCTAGCTTGTATATTATGTATTATATTATTTTCTTCGGTTCTTCTTTCTTTTGTTTTGTTCAGGTGCTATGGGTTTTTCTCTTTAGAGTTCGAGTTCACTTCACCTAGACTTACGGCATGCTTGGCATGGACCTCTCATCTTATGCTTGAGGATGCTATTCTTTTCTTCTTCTTGGTTGAGGTCACTCACAGACTTATAGGTCTAGCGGTGTTGGGCCTCCTAGGTAGACAGTCTGTGTTTGCTCTGTGTTGGAGTTCAAGAGTTAGCTGTCCTTTGTGGGTCATTGGGGAAGATGAGGCGAGTTTGAGCCTAGTGTTCTCTGCTATCTTTTCTAAACTCTATAGCCATTCAGTTTGCAGTTTTCAATCTTTCTCTCCCTTTTTGAGTTTTGGCTTCAATTGAGTTCATTTGGTTTTTCTATGCCTAACTCTGCTAATAACTCAATTTGTGCTTAAAATTGACTCACATGTTGAGAGGAGTTTGAAAATCTGTTCATGCATTGCATATAGGCTGTATTTTTTTTGTTTTATGAGCTTTGTCTATTATGCAATTGATTCAATCTTCATGTAATGCACCTTGCTACATCTTTGAAGAAAATCACTAGCTTAGGTCTATCCAAGTTCATCTATCATACTAAGCTTGTTAAAATCTGAAATTGAAAATCTTAAATGAAAAACATGTTGCTTTTTCTTGTTAAGTTTCTTCTCTAGAGGTTTTTACCATGAATTGTGAATTTATAGAGTTCTCTAAAGTCCCTATAGCAACTTGGGTGAAACTTGCTTGATCCATATTTTAGTCCTTCAAAATTGCTCATATGTGCTAAATTAAGAAAAATTTGACTCTCTTTTGTGCAAAATTGAACTCAACACTATATATTCTCGAGACTGCCTCCCATTGCACTTGGGATGAACTTGGAATATATCGTGTATGACCAAGATCATTCTCTTAAGAGTTACTCTTGGGGTGATCGAACATGGCTTGAGTCAATCATTAAGAAATGCAAATAACAAAAACATAAGTGGGTAAAGAATGCAAATAATGTCAAACATTTGCACCCCGCTATGTCTTTCAAAATATCAAAGAAGAAGAATTTGCATGAATTGAAAAATGAGCTCGAAGGACTCTATATGCACTTCAAGATTCCCCAAAGTGTTGAGTAGGTTGAACTCTAGGTTTTCCATTTGATCCTATGAGTGGTGTTTGCTTCTAGCTTTGAAACTTTTGCTAAGTTTTGCACTTGTTCAAATCTTGCTAAAATAAAATCTTGTAAACAAAGCTTGTGAGCAAAATGAATTTGTTCTTGGAGACATCCTAGTTCAGTCATTTTGTAAATTGACTAGCTTGGTGTCATATCTTGCATTTATGATCACTTGGATAATTCTCAATGCTCACTTAGGATGCATTTCATGCATACATATATAAAGGGGGAGAAAATAAAAAAAAATTCTTGATGCCTATATTGCCAAAAGGGGGAGAAAATGTAGAAAATGCATCTTCAAAGGAAAAATGTTAATCCACTTTGGTTCTTATGATCTTTGTGACAATTGCAAATTTTTATGATCATAAGCATATTCGAGTGTTCCTTGTGAGTTTTATTGGATCTTTTAGAGCTTTTGTTGAAAACTTGCTCTCTCTAAAGTTTAGCTCTAAAATTCCTTTTCTGCCAACTTGGTTATGATCTTATTTCCTTATTCTGGACCAAGTTTGGCTTTGCATTCAAATTGCTTTCTTCTCTCTTATTCAAACTCAGAACTTATGCCTTTTCATGCGTTTGTCAATATACTCATCAAGGGGGAGATAGAAAGACCATGTGGAGGTCTATCCGTGTGTGTGATGAGTAATTGACGAGTTTTGAGCTTGGTTTGATTTGAATTGAATTGGATTTCAAGCAATTTGAGTGTTGGTTGCTCTTCTTAGTGCTACCGGCCTAGGGGTAGTAACACCGGACCATTGAGAGCAATTATGATTGATTAATGATTTTGGGATAATCATTGAATATCTTTGTGGGCATCGCTATGTGAAAGGTTTTTCCTTGTCTTTGATGGTTGTAGGGCGACTGTGCTAGGTCATGGTGAGGCGGAGGATGATCGGGACTAGGCGAGGAGCGTCGGAGGTCCAAACGGTTGGGAGATCGCCGGAAGATGATCTGAGATGGAGTCCGAGCAAGTCAATAAGACAAGGAAAGGAGATGATGCTAGCTAGATGCCGCGTGCATCAATGAGGGCCGTCGGATTGAGGTCTAGTTGATAGGTTAGCGGGTCTAGGTAGTATGCTTTGAAAACGATGCAAAAAAAAAACCGATATGTGTGTGGGTTTTGGGTTAGCCCTTGCATGGCTGTGTGTGTGGGTTAATCCTAGCCCTTAGATGAGTGCTCTAGGGTTGAGGGACTCATCCAAGGGTGGTAGGTGGCCCAAGAGTAGTATAAATAGGGGTGGAGGGGTAGCCTCCTCCCTTAGAAGGTTTTTGAGGTTTTTGAATGCTCCTTTGAGCTTTGCCGACATGAAAGTGAGGCTTTGTAACCTCTCCTTCCAGAAATGAAAGTTTTATCCATCCAACTCTGAATTTATTTTGCGCATTTACATTATGTCTTTACTTTACGCAATTTAAATTCAGCATTTACTTTCCCGCAATTACATTCTCGCAATTTACTTTCACGCAATTTGGATTTGCCTCCCATCCTTCTAAATGCTGTTGATCTTGGATGTCTTGAGTGTGTTCATATGGTTTACATCTCTTTTGCACTCTTGGATTGAGTAGAGAACATCTTTTCTTTCAAGTTCCAACTTTGTTCAGAACTTGTTCTTTGCGCAGCATTTAGTATTTGATTTTTATAAAAATCTACAAAAATCCTTTTAAGTGATTCTTCTTGGAGGAGGTGCGGGACTCTGATATACACCTGCATAAAATTGTTTGAGTTCACTTGTTGCACCGTTTGGGCGCCATGAGGTGAAAACCGAGCCCCAAACTTTCTGCTCGAAGTTCTTGACTGACTGTGTTCTTCGATTTTTCCTGTTTTTTATGTAAGGCTTTTGGAGGATAAATTTGGTGGAGTTCTTCACGACTCTTCTGCTCATAAGAAGAAAAATTCTCAAAATTGTGTGAGCTGTAGAAACCCACCAACCTCCTGTTCAAATTGAGGACAATTTCTGGAAATTCTGCTTTTGCTTTTCTGAAAGTGACTTTTGTGATTTGAATTGATCTCCTTTCTAAAAGCAAGAGTTGGATTGATTCCTCTTGGGGTACACATAGTTGTCTAGTTTTTCGGGTTTTTCACGATTTCCTTTGAGCGATCTTGTCGAGGTTTTTGTTGGAGTATTTTGGGGGAAAATTTATTTGCAACCATTCACCCCCCGCTCTATTCGCCATCTTGATCCTTCATAAGGTCGTCGAACAGTTATATTTAATATTGATGAAGTCTTTATTATGTTACCGTTAAGTATGATTGCGATACTCATCAATATTAAGCCTGTGTGCACTAGCGTGATCTGGACTAGTGCAAAATACACAGAGGGTCCAGATTTACATATTTGGGTCCCGACATTTAGCTAGTTAATTTGTATTGCAATTTAACAATGTGTGCATGCGCACACCTAGTGTATTTCAATATTTAACACTAATTGTTATATGCGTAGCATAGATGGATCGAAGCTGGATGTACACTGGGAACCGTACGAGTGTCGAGTACATTATTGGCGTCTCTGCTTTTAGAAGAGCTGCAAAGGAGGATATGTTTAATAAGGGGTGCAATTTATGTCTTGTCCATGTATTGACTACGAGAATATGAGGATGTTTCAAAACTTAGCGTATATCGAAGCACACTTGATTCTAAGTGGTTTCAAAAGGGGGTATACATGTTGGACTAGTCGTGGTGAAGAGTAGATTATATAGGAAGTAGTTATTATTAACATCGCCGACATACCGGATGATATCAATTGTGCTTCCAATGAGGATAGGTTGAACGATGATAATCTGGATCAGATACTGCACGATGCAGAAGGGAACCGTGATGACAGAGAGTATGGTAAATTCCCGGGCTTGATGGATGACTCGGAGAAACCTTTGTTTCTGGGCTGCAAGTCGAAATACACAAGGTCGTCATCCGTACTTGAACTACTAAAATTGAAGGCAAGCAACGGTTGGTCTAACAAGAGTTTTATGGCGCTGTTAGGTCTATTAGCGGACATGCTTCCAAAGGGAAACGAGTTGTCGACAACTACCTACAAGCCAAAAATGTTATTTGTCCCTTGGGAATGGAAGTAGAAAGAATACATTGATATCTCAACGACTGTATCCTCTACCGCAAAGATTATGCAAACTTGCATGTATGTCTGGTGTGCAACGCATTCTGGTACAAGCATAAAAATCAATCAGATGATGACGGTGAGGGCATCGAGGTGAAGAAAGGACCTCTCCTACTAAGGTGGCGCGGTATATGCTTGTAATTCCCCGTTTGAAGCATTTATTTGCAAACCCAAAGGAGACAAAACTACTGCGTTGGCACTTGAAGGAGCGTAAGAATGATGGAATGCTAAGACACCTTACTGATTCCACCCAGTGGAGAAACATCGATAGGAGGTTTGAAGAAATCGGTGCGAAACCGAGGAATATAAGGTTTGAATTGAGTACAGATGGAATGAACCCTTTCGGTAACATGAGCAGCCGACATAGCACTTGGCCTATGAATCTCTATATCTACAACCTTCCCCCTTGCTGTCTATGAAGCAAAAGTACATTTTGTTGTCTATACTTATCCAAGGCTTAAGTAACCTAGGAATGATATGATGTGTACTGAGCATCATTGGTGAAAGATTTGAAAACACTATGGGTTCGTGGGGTACAGGTTTGGGATGCGTACAAATGAGAAAACTTCACTTTGCACTGCTTGTTGTTTTGCACCATAAATGATTATCTTGCCCTTGCTAACCTGTCGGGCCAGAGTAAAAGGAGCCAAAGTCTGTACTCACTTCTTAGATGATATCGAGAGTGTGTAGTTGAATCACTCACGTAAAACCGTGTACACGTGTCATGTAAGTTCCTTCGAAGGAATCACCCATACCACAAGATGAAGAAATAATTTGACAGAAGGAACGAGGATGGTTCAGCTCTAAGGCCTTTAAGTGGGAGAGATGTTTATGATATGGCTATGCATTTGGATGTTGCGCATGGAAAGGGACGTAAATCAAGGACCCGTGATAAGAGCATATGGAAGAAGACATCAATATATTTAGGACACATGATATGATCATATGGAAGAAGAGATCAATATTTTGGGACATACCTTATTGGGAGCACCTAGAAGTTCGCCATAGAATCGACGTCATGCACGTAGAGAAGAATATATGTGATAGGTTGATTGGTCTCTTACTGAACATGAAGGAAAAAATAAAGGATGGTATCAACGCACGGCTTGACTTAGTCGATATGGGCATCAGACCTGAGTTAGCACCGAAACAGAACGATAAAAGCCAAACATATTGCGAACCTACTTGTTACACTCTGTCTAAGGCTGAGAGAACTAAAATGTGCCAATGCTTGTATGGTGTAAAAGTTCCGTCCGGTTACTCCTACAACATTAAGAGACTTGTTTCGATACAAGAATTGAAATTAATCGGCATGTCTCATGATTGTCATGTGCTATGAGATAGATGCTCCCTATTGCAATTAGAAGTATTTTACTGGTCAAGGTCTGAGAGACAATCATGAGATTGTGTTATTTCTTTAACACAATTGCTCAGAAGGTCATTAATCCCAAAGGACTAGATGCTCTACAGGTTGAGGTGGTGATGAATTTTTGTAATCTTGAGATGTATTTCTCTCCATCATTTTTCAATATCATGGTACATCTCATTGTCCACCTTGTGAGAGAGATTAAGATGTGCTAATCCATATTCCAACGTAGCATGTACCCATTCTAGAGGTACATGGGAATTCTCAAGTCCTACATATGAAATTGATCTCAGCCAAAGGGTAGCATTGTCGAAGGTTATGCAACCGAAGAGGTTGTCGAATTTTGCATCGATTACATGGATCTGGTCGAACTGATAGGTATGCCTCGATCTCGCCATGAGGGGAGGCTCGAGGGTATCGGGACCATCGAAAGGAAAGCAATCATGCCTAAAACGGTTGCATATACTCAAGCCCATTTCACGGTTTTGCAACACATGGCTGTAGTGTCCCCATATATCGACGAGCACAAGCAATGGCTATGACAAGAGGATCTAGCAAGGCAGGAGTCTTGGATCACGAGACAGCACAACCTTCACTTCAACAAATGGTTGAAGGAGCGCCCCATCACTAAGAGCTCATCAGGTGATACGCTGACATGGTTGGCAAAAGGACCAATATTTACAGTCATGACCTGAAAGGATATGACTTAAATGGGTACACAGTTTACGCAAGAGATCGGGATATGAAGAGCACAAACCAAAATAGCAATGTCCGCATAGATGTGTTCAATACCACTAGGTCGACAAGGAGCTCCTACTATGGGTCCATAGAGGAGATTTAGGAGCTTGACTTTATACTTTTCAAGATCCCCTTATTTCGGTGCTGTTGGGTCCACCTCCAGTAGGTGAAGATTGACAAGTACGATGTCACTACTATGGATCTCGAACGTGTTGTATACCAAGATGAACCATTCATACTCGCTAACCAAGTTGTTCAAGTATTCTATGTAACCAACCCGTCCAACAAAAAGCACCACGTAGTTATTTAGGGAAAAATAAGGATTGTCAGAGTTGAGAATGTAGTAGATGAGAAAGAATACAATCAATTTGATGAGTTGCCTTTTGTCAAAAATGGCATAACGGTCTAGGAAGAACAACATGAGGAATCTACCTACACACGCGTCGATCATCGTGAAGGGCTAATTTTTATACAAAAGAATAAGTAAGTGGAGTTATGATGAGGTCTATGTGTATACACTTCGATCAAGTGTTGGTAATCATGCATCCGAGCAGGCAAATGTATCTATCTCACATGCAACAAATATTGGATGATATATGCTATTCCTCGAAGCGGACAATGAAGAGGATGTGAAGGAAGAGGTACCTACACTAATTCATTAATTCAAGCATGAAGTTCTTTAAATTTGGTGACATCCTTTAAATTAGTTCCCTGCTTAGTCATTAATTTTCTTCCCTTATTCAGCTTGTCCCTATTGGAGTTTATGACGGATTCTATTTTCTGTGGTGCCTTACCAAGATGTAGATGGATCGATCCCCAGTTTTGGCGATGGTAGTTACATTATATGGACCTTTTGGACAACCAAAAGCAAGTTATGCATGGCTTATTCCAAATGAATGGCTTACATGGTTATTTTGCATAAAAACAGCAAGTATAAAAGAGTAGCATAAATAGATTGAAAAGATAGTAAAACAAATAATAACATTATTAGATTTCTCAGTAATTTCCCAAATAACAACCTTAAATCAATTCCATACCTCCAAAGGCATAGAGCCTCCATTCCCACATTTATTTTATTAAAGTCTAACCCTTAACTGTAATCACCGAGCAATGCTCAATACCGTGAGCACGGCTATTCGAATAGGTTTGACACTCCACAGAGGTTAATACACTTTACACACAAGATACAACCATACACCACAAATACGAGTGATTATAACAAAGCCTTTTCAATGCTCTGTCTAAACCCAGTACTGCACGCTAAGGTTTCAACACTGGTGGGACTGGTTACCACATCTGCAGCCCCCCTCTTGCGCCATGTGAGTCTACCCATGCACCCTGAACCCACACCACCCAGACAGTACAAAAGCAAAGACATAACAAATTAATCAGCTAGATCTGTCCCATACCAGACATGTGGTTGTATGAATGACTCAGTTCAAATGCTTGCAAGGTTAAGTCCTTAATTGACCAAGGCAATACTAACCAAAAATTCACCATTACCATTACCATCAATAACCATTATAAAAAACAATGCGACCACCCAAATGCCACATTAGCCCACCATAAACAAACTCTTGTCACTTGCCTCAGTCTAAATCATTTTACCACCCCAGTTGATTACCATGCACCATGTGCCATCAACACCATCAACAACATTGTGTGACAACACCTGACACACATAGTCATAAACATGTTCCATAGTTCATTAAGCAAGATTAACCTTTCACAAAAAATGATACCAATGACTCATTGCATGGCTAAGCATACTACTTGCGTTCTATCTAACCCATATTAGCAAATAATATCTACCAATTATTAACGATCATGCTAGGGTGACAAATGAAATACGACGTACAATATGGCAAGGTGGATATATCACAAATTGGATGAATATCTACACCCAAATTAATTGAAACAAGTAATAACTGAATTATTATACAATACTTTAAAACAATATAATGTTTAAACATGGGTTCAATATGATCAAAGTACAACTTGCCTTCAAAGAGCTATGGAGCCTACTCTGGACCTTGGTCTTGGGATGGCTCTTCGCTCACAAATTCCCCGGGCACTTCAATGTCTACGCGAAATGAGTGAGAAAGGAATAAATACCAAAAATAGATAGCAAAATCAACTCCAAAAATAAAAAAAAATCACCATTAATTATATCTCAATTTTACAAATTTTTATAAACTACAATCACCTCAATCGGAGTTCGTATGATGGAGAACAAGCTAAATAAAGTTTGAAATAAAAGATAAATAAAAAAAATGAAAAATCCGAATTAACCGAATTATTTTTATATTTGAAAATAGCATTTATGACATCATGTTGACATCAGCACCAAAATCATTTTTGGTCAAAATATTTTTGTGGAAAAATCCAAATATGACGTCGTGCTAACGTCATTGGACAAGTGGCACTTCCTCGGATTGACACATGGTGCAACCAGAGCGCAACACATGTGCGGTGCATGGACTGGGTCTACGGCTTGCTCGGGTTCGCAGTGGACTCGATGTACTTTGCTAGTGCGCTGACTGACGCAAGCGCTCGCGTCAGTGGACATGCGTTAAAGCGCAAGCGCGACACGCGGCAGACTCTGGTTCGGCGACTAGCGATGCGATCTAAGCCACTCAAAGCAGATCCAACGGCTAAGATCTACAGCAACTAACCAGAGCGATGTGGCACAACAACGACCGTGGGATCTAATCGGACGGTCACAGGAGCGCGACGGTTGGGTGACTGCGGGACACGCGACGAGCTAACACGACGCAAACGCAGCAAGATCAGGGCTGTTCGATGAAATCCAATGCCGATGAAGCGGCAATACGATGGCTTCTACGTGGTTACCCCGACGTGTGACATGTGGACGCGATCTAATAGTTCTTGCTAGATCCGACAGCTGTAGGAGTTCGCGGGCATCGGCGATGGCACGACGATGTTGGTTCACCGGAGTTGAAGATGAAGATGACCATCACGGCGCTACGGGGGCTCTCTAGCGACGTTATCTCCCGCCTCAGACGCGTCTCATCATGGCGATCCCGAAGGCACCAACGGCGACGACGGAGACGGCTCGACGATGGCGGAAATGGGCAAAAATAATGGCAGCTCGGTGTGGTGAACTCTGGCGAGCTCATGTGGTCCACAGACAATGTCTCGGCATGCGGGCTTGGAGCAGAGGGAGCGACGTGAGGTGAGAAAATCAAGGGTGGCAGCGGCGCATTAAATAGTGGCCTAGGGAGGTGTGAACGGCCTGGACATAGAGTTCGAGGTTCGCGGGATTACAGCAGCGAGGTGGATTTGGTTGCGATACAATGAAGCTGACATGGCGTGATCGTGAGCATCCATGCGGATCTGATCGGGCAGCCAACAGCGCGCAACGACGCGGAGAGGTCTCGGTCGTTGGATCAAGATAAAACGGTCACAGCGTTTATGGTTAGGGTTTGCGGCCGAACCAGGTCGAGGTGGGCTGGCGACACGAAGAAAAATGGGCCAGGTCTGCTGGGCTCGGCCCAGAACTGTTGAAACATATTTTTGATACCTTTTTCGAATAAAATAAATACTAGAAATTATGATAATCCAATTAAAATAGAAAAAATATCAGAAAAATTCCAAAAAATATTTTAGGACATTAGGAACTCAAATAAAATATTTTCAACAAAATATTATTAGAATTTTTCCAATAAATAAATAAAAGATTATAAGAGGCTTAAATCAATAAATACAAAATAAATTAAATAAAATCCAAAAAATTCATAAAATGGTAAAATGCATATTAAATCCATAAAATGCAAAAATTGGGATGTTACAAATCTCCCCCCTTAACAAAACCTTGACCCGAAGATTCATGGCTGACTAAGGAATAGGTCGAGAAATTCTTACTTTAGATCCTCTTCACGCTCTCAAGTCACTTCACTCTCTGAATAATTGCTCCATTGTACTCTGCAGAAATGTTGTCTTATTTTTGGTCCTGCAATCAGTTACATCCAAAATCTTAATTGGCTACTCCTTGTAAGTCAAATCTTCTTGCAGTTCAGTTCACTCCAATGGTGTTTGCTCTGCGAGCATTCGAAGATACTTCTTCAACTAAGATATATGGAACACATCATGCACTCCTGCCAATGACTACGGCAACTCTAACTGGTATGCAACCTCTCCTCTATGGCTCAAGATTTTAAATGGACCGACATATCTGGGTTTCCATTCGGCATGAAACCTTTTTACTCCTTGAGAGGGGTCACTCTGAGATGCACAAAATCATCAGGCTTGAAGCTTAATTCACGGCGACGATTATCAATATAGCTCTTCTTCCTTGACTGAGCAATCCTTAATCTCGCTCTGATCATAGTGATATGTTCTTCGGCTTCTTTTAAAATCTCTAGTCCAAAAACCAAACACTCTCTTGTCTCGTTCCAATTCAGTGGGGTATGACAAGATTGACCATACAAAGCTTTAAATAGTTATATATGGAAACTTGCTTGATAACTGTTATTGTGGCTAAACTCAACATACGTCAAACATTTATCCCATGAAGCGGCATAAGCTACAGCACATGCTCTTAACATATATTCCAAAATCTGGTTTACTCTTTCCGTCTGACCATCTATTTGTGGATGAAAAACTGTACTGAAATTCAGATGAGTTCCCATTGCTTCATACAGTTTATTCCAGAATCTTGAGGTAAATTGGGTACCTCTGTCTGACACTATCTTCTTCGATACTTCATGCAAACACACAATTCTTGACATATATAACTCTGCCAAACGATCTCCTGAATATATGGTCTTTACTACTATAAAATGAGCGACTTTTGTCAAGCGATCAACTATGACCCATATTGAATCATATCCACTCTGGGTTCTAAGTAAATCGATAACAAAATCCATACCGATCTCCTCCCACTTCCATTCATGTACTTTTAGTGGATGTAACAATCCTGCTGGTCTCTGATACATTGCCTTCACTCTCTGCCATATGTCACACAAAGTAACATGCTCAGCAACTTCCCGTTTCATTTTAGGCCACCAAAATATTTCTTTTAAATCTTGCTACATCTTTGCACTCTCTGGGTGAATAGAGTACTTCGAATCATGAGCTTCTTCAAGAATTAACTGCTTTAGCTCCTTTTTTATTTGGCACACAAATTCGACTTTTCATCCATATGGTACCTTGACCATCCTACGTGAAATCCTTAGCTTTGCCATCATCCATCTTGAACTTGATTCGTTTTATTTTAGCATCATCTTTCTAACTTTCCCTGATTTGTTTTTCTAATGTTGGCTTCACCTCCAAAGTAGCTAGGAATCCTTCAGGTACCACTTTTAATTTCAGCTTCTGAAATTCCTTACACATACCAGACTGGCTCACCTGAATTAACATGTTGACACTATGGCTTTTCCGACTTAAGGCATCAACTACCACGTTAGCTTTCCCAAGGTGATAATGAATTACCAAATGATAATCCTTAATTAGCTCCAACCATCTTCTCTGTCTCATATTAAGTTTTGACTGAGTGAAAATATACTTTAAACTCCTGTGCTCTGTATATATCTCACAGCGATTTCCAATAAGATAATGATGCCATAACTTTAAAGCATGCACCACAGCAGCTAATTCCAAATCATAAGTCAGGTAATTCTCTTCGTGTGGCCTCAACTGCCTTGAAGCATATGCGACAACTTTGCCATTCTACATAAACACACATCCAAGTCCTTGACGTGAAGCATCACAATAAATATCAAAACTTATATGAATACCTGGCAATACTAACACTGGTGCTGATGTTAATCTTTTCTTCAATTCTTGAAAACTATTCTCTCACTCTAGCGTCCATGCAAATTTCTTTTCTTTTTTCAACAACTATGTAAGCGGCCTAGCAATCGTTGAGAATCCCTCTATGAAGCGACGGTAATATCCTGCCATTCCAAGGAAACTACGAATCTGGGTTACTATCTTTGGTTGCTCCCAATACAACACTGCTTCAACTTTACTAGGATCAACAACAATTTCTTTGGCAGTCATCACATGACCAAGAAATTCCACTTTCTTTTTCCAAAAATCGTACTTGCTGAACTTTGCATACAATTGCTACTCTCGAAGCTTATCAAGAACAAGTCTCAAGTGTTCTGCATGATCTTCTTCTGTTTTGGAGTAGAGAAGGATGTCATCTATGAATATGACAACAAACTTATCCAAATATTCCATGAAAACCTTATTCATCATATTCATGAAATATGCGGGGGGGGGGGGGGGAGGGGGCATTTGTCAATCTGTCTTAGGCACATCCTATGCGCGAATTTTCAACTGATGATATCCTGATCGAAGATCTATTTTTGAGAAAATTCCAACTCCTCTTAACTGATCAAACAATCATCAATCCTAGGTAATGGATATTTGTTCTTTATTGTCACTTCATTAAGAGCTCGATAATCAATACACATCCTTAAGCTTTTGTCCTTCTTCCGGACAAACAAAACAGGTGCTCCCCATGGCGACGAACTTGGTCTTACAAAACCTTGTTCTAGTAGTTCATCAATTTGTTTCTTCATTTCTACCAGCTCATCTGTAGGTATTCGATACGATCTCTTGGCTATTGGGGCTGTACCGAGCGCCAATTCAATCACAAACTTGATATCTCGATCTAGTGGCATTCCAGGTAGATCTTCAGGAAAAACATCCGGATATTCACTAACAACTGGTACTTCTTCTAAACTGACAACTTTAATATTTTTAACCATCATTTGTCCGTTGTGAACTGCGGTCGCCTGAACTTCCACTCTTTCGCCTCTCGAGCTTTCAATTGGCACAACTCTTCGTCCACAATCCAACACAGCCTTATGTTTGGATAACCAATCCATTCCAAGGATAACATCTAATGTCTGGGTATCCAAAATAATAAGGTTCGCTAGGAACTCTATTCCATCCATAAGCATTGTCGACTTTTGTAGTCGGTAATAAATTTATGGGGCAGGCGCTAGATCTCAAACTCGAAGGTCACACAAGACAAGGGTTTAGACAGGTTCAAGCCCTCGACGGTGGAGGTAATACCCTAATCCTGTGTGCTGGGATTATGTGGATCTCTTGGATCTAAGATTGCTCAAAGTGCAATGTGCTCTGGGCGAAAGGCAATGTGTGTTCTCAAGCTTGATTGCTCGATGCCTTTGTTGTTGCCCGCCCTCTCCCTTATATAGTGGGGGTAGGGCGGCTTACAGAGTCCTGATCGGTTATAGGATTCTAGTCAGTTACAGGGTAGAGTTTACATCTTTATCTACCCTATTCACGACTCGGATTACAACTTTATCTTTTATATCTAAATACACATTCAACTGTCTATAGGATGTACCCCCTTCAGTACGGCAACACAGCGTGGCGGGGAGCTTATCTTTTGGGCCTTCTACTTGGGCCTGTCTTCTCCTCGGGTGATGCTGGGCCGGTCATGAAGATACCTGGTTTCATATATTCCTCAGTAGCCCCCGAGTGATTCATGATCCGATTGCTACATTTTTATCCGGGCCTTGATTCTGGATCAACATCTCTAGCTTCCAGCGTAAACCTCCGACTGATTTCTCTTTTGATTTGAGCGCTTTTCTTTGCAGCAAGGGGATTATGAAGGACTCGAATATAACCCCCATTTTTTATTATAATCTTTTGTCTGGCAGGTTTATTGTGGATGAATTCATGAATTTAACCCATATTTCATATGTGAATTAGATACCTCCTCCCGCTCGAAGCAAAACCTTAATTCTCTTCGTGGATCAATACTGGACGGTCTTCAAGGCTGTTTTGGTTTTCTTTGTCAACCCCTTTTCCGAAAACCCCTTTGGCTTCTAAAACTATATTAACTTCAAGTCTCCTTGGCTTCTGATGTCTTCACATCTTCGCATTTACTTCAACCTCATCGCATTGGCTATAAAAGGTGAACCAACGCTTGTAGAATGCATTCCTTCGCGCTTAGTTCTCCATCTCCTTGCTCTGAGCTCCACCTTTTTTCTGAGCGACCTCCATGGCCGGCCAAGAATACGATCTTGCTGAGGAATGGGCTCTTTTTGACCTCGCCATGGCGGAGTGGGCGGAGGATAAGACCACCGCCCTTGACCGCGTCGCCGTCGACACCTTCCTGGAGATCTTCCCCGTCCTTTACAGGGCTAGGGAAGCTCTTCTGGAGGCGCTCGGCCGCGTGCGCCGGGGAGAAGTTTAGGGCCCTGTAGATGTAATACTTTCCCAGGCATAATGCCTGGTGAACTTTGCATATATAATAAAGAAGTACCTTTTCCAAGCATTTTTCCACGATTGTCATTTAGACATAGCTTGAACCCAACTTGGGGCATATCGAAGCCTGTATGGTTCCTTGGTCAAGTGACATTCGCATCCATCCGTCGTAGGATACATCTTAGGTCCAACTTGGGACATATTAGCTTAGGCTCGGCTTGGAGCGTACCCGGATTTCCTTGGCCCATGGTCGAGTGATACCCATATCCGACCGCTGTAAGATATAGCTTAGGCTCAACTTGGAGCCTATCACGCTTACGTGGCTCTTGGCCGAATGATACCCGTATCCGACTGGTGTAGGATACAGCTCTGGTCCATCTTGGGACATATCAAGCTTTTCTTGGCTCATGGCCGAGTGATACCCATATCCGACTGGTGTTGGATACAGCTTAGGCTCGACTTGGAGCATATCATATTTGCCTGGCTCTTGGCCGAGTGATACCTATATCTGACTGGTGTAGGACACAGCTTAGGATCGACTTGGAGCGTATCAAGGTTCATCCGAACGGTATCCGTACTCGTTTATTACGACGCACAGCTTTCCGACCCTTATGGGGCATACCATTGGATTCGTGCCCATTTAGGCTCAACTCGTGATATATGATTCCGTCATGCGGTAACCACCTAGCGACCCAGCGTGGGGCATATCACAAGAAGATATTTTTTAATCCAAACTAGAGGATATCCCGGTCCCACTTAGCACGGTAAGTGGTGAAACATCCCATCGTGGGGAACAACGTGTCCCAAGTATGACTTGGTCAAACCACGACTGTTCCCATATGTCAGGACGCCGGGCTAGCAAATCATTACGAAGCATAGAGTAGGGCTAGGGGTTCCACAATCTTTTTCTCGCCGTCTGGGTGAAAACCTGATTTTTCCCCCTTTAAATACTAGGCCGATTGTTCGTTTTTCCCATCGCGCACTCCTGCCTCTTCTGCTTCCTTCGTCTCTCCTCCTTCTCCACCGCTAGGGTTAACTGCTGTTGCGTTTGCATCCTTGCACCGCCGTTGATCTTTTCCTCCAAAAATGTCTTCTCAATCTTCCAAGAATGCCTCTCCGCAGCCTTTGCCTCAAGATTGGACCAACTCGATCACGACGGAGGAGCGGTTGCAAGCCATGGCGAATGACGGGATTCTTCTTGACCTGACCTTGATCTCTGAGCGGCTGGCCACAGGTGAATCTGTCCCAACCCCCCATTCCGAAGAAATTGTGGTTTTTGAATCCTTCTTCCAGCGCGGGCTGGGTCTTCCTGCTTGCGCCTTTCTTCACGGTCTTCTCTTCTTCTACGAAATTGAGTTGGTGAACTTGAATCCCAACTCTATCCTTCAGATCTCCCTTTTTGTTCACCTTTGCGAGGCTTTCTTGGGCATCCGCCCTCATTTCAATCTTTTTCGTCATTTTTACCTTCTGAAGCCTTATCCCTCAAAGAGCGACCCCAAGGTAATTGAGAGAGCCGGATTCCAGTTGCGGGAGGGTTTAAAGAAGAATTACTTTGCCATTCCCTTCAAAACCTCCAACAAAGGCTGGCACCAAGAATGGTTCTATTGTGCCCATCTTAAACCTGCTCTTCCCTCCTTTGTCGGGCGCCGACCTAAGGTGTCCCTTTCTTGGATATCCACACCTAATGATGCCGACATGGACCAAGTGTATGATCTTCTGGCGTTGATTGAGAAGTTGAAAGAAGACGGCCTAACGGGAGTCGGCCTGGCTCTTCATTTTGTTGCTCGCCGGGTACAACCACTGAAGGAGCGGATCCACCTGGGGTACGCATTTGAAGGAAAGGACGATCCGACCCAGGAACTGCCCGAAACATTGACGAAGGAGCAGGTATGTGCCCGGGTACATGAATTCTTTATCCCGAGCGTCGATATATCCACCATCAGATGCCCGAAATCCTTCACCGCATCACACCCTCCTCCTGAGGTAAGCAAGTTTAGCTGATAGATTTCGACATTGTTATCTGAATGTCTTTTAACAGTATAATGCCCCTTTTTAGGATCGGCTGGCTTTCTTTAGCGACGCGCCTCTCCCGGAGATGCCTGTTCATAAGGGCGCTCCAGTTAAACGTCCTACGAGCTCCTCAGCCAGAGACCCTGTCGCCAAGAAGGGGAAGAAGGCGGTTGCCAAGGACCCTGCGCAGCCTCGGCGCTCGACTGGTGGTCCCAAGATCCAGAACCGTCCAAGACGAGCCCGGTGCCTTGGCTCCTCCCCACGAGCCCGTGGTGCAGTCGAGTCCAATTCCGAGAGACTCGGGGGGTCAGGAGGTGCCCAGGGTTCCAGTCGATAGCGCCACGAGTGGTCCCTCCGGGAGCGGCTCCACCGCCCGAAAGAAGCCTCCAATGAAAATAAAGAAGTCTGACAGGTTAGATATCCTATCGACTCTTTATCTGACGCATCTTACCGGCTTATTCACCGATCATTCTTCTTTTAGGAATCCTTCGTATGATGTTCCTGTCGCGACACCGTCCAGGGCCCCTAAAGAGGTTGGGCCCCAGGACGTTCCTGTCTTGGTTGAGGGAGCCTCGCCCGGGGACACAGGAGCGCCCACCGAGCCCCAGCCGGCTTCACCGACTCCTCATGCTTCGGCGTCGGGCCCCGCCGCTCAGGAGCCCATCTCCCAACCATCCCCCGATGTTGAAGAGATCTCCCGGGTTCCGCCGACTCCTTCTCGCCCCCAGCTCATAATGCAAGCTGCGTGGGTTGATGAGGAGCACGGCTTGAAGCTCCTAGACAACTAGGAGGAGGAGAGAGAGAGAAATGACTTTTATAGTCATGCCACCGCTTGCGCACGCCTGGCCCAGTAAAATTTTCTCTATTCTCGCCATCTTCTTGCTTATGTCAGTTGGCATGTAATCACCCTTTCCTGTAACGGTTACAGAAATTAGGGGAACGCTCTGAAAAGAAGTCCGAGTACCTCCAGAAGATGCTCCCGGAGGTCCGGACGCGTCAGGAATATCTGGCCGAATTGGAGCAGATCAAGGTTGGACATGCAGCCGAGCTGCGAGCTCCTCGGTCGGAGGTCCAGGCGTTGCGGGAAGAGCAGAAATCTCTGCGGCAGGAGAAGTTAGACGTCGTTGGCTCCCTTCGAGGTAAATATTTCCTGGACCACCCCGAGTTCTCTTTTAATTGTGAGACCCCGTTCTGATGAACAGGAAACTCCATGTGATTACTGTGCTATTCCCTGGATCAGTAGCTAGCACTCACATGTTTACAACATTCGTATCAAAATCATACACGCAAACATATAGAAGATCTTAGATAACTGAAATAATTATACAGAGTTTAGTACAAATTTAAACCATTTTATCAGCGGAAATAAAAACAGCAACCAAAAGGAAACTAAAACTCCAAACAGCCTTGCGGTTGCCCACTAAACCCTCAGGCACTGACTAGGCAACCTAGAAGAGGCTATCGTCAAAACCCCCAAGACCTGCCTGAAAGAACGCGTCGTCCGGTAGATCGCAGTCTTCTTCCTCTGAGACAGCGGATGCAAGATTGAGTACATTGGTACTCAAAGAAGACTTATATTGGTTCACGATGCAAATAAATAATTATGCAAATGAGCAATGGGCGAGCTATGGTTATTTTGCAATTGCATGAAACATTAAAAAGAGTAAGCATAATAGATTGCAACATTGTATTTTAATAAAAGCAATTGAAAGACAGAATGATAAGCAAATATTCCAGATTTTCAACCCAGTCTACCCGACTGCATATAACCCCGGTGTCGATCCTTTGACACAAAAGATGGTTGAAAAACAGTTTCCAAAAGCCCAACCCATTTTGGAAATCACCAAAACTCTAGCATTGGGAGGATTTTCCCCAAGTGCCCATTACCGCGGGCGCGGCTAATCGATCAGATTTTTCACTCTGCAGAGGTGTACACTTTACCCACAAGGAATGATCAACCTCTTTTGCCAGGCCAGTTAACACACTTCCTTCGGTGTGTCGGCAAGGAGATCATACAAAGCTGTTACATTATTTAGATATGGCTTTACACCAGCCCGGGACGTTAACCCTCGCCCTGAAGACAGAGACACTCACCCAAGCCGTGGATCCACATTTATCACACACACACCACGTCTCTGCCGAGGCAAGGCGTACACCGCTGCATTGGTATGTAGAAACCCCTCTGAGCATGCACTGACGGACTGCTGTGCAATCTCCGCTTTCCATAGATGCAAAGCCAAGTCTAAACAACTTATTAAGCTAAGACCCGCCCATACAAGCCCTTGTGGTTGCACGAAAACATGGTTCTACAACATCCCATTTGCTCGGTCCTTAATCTGACACGGGCGATACTCCACCCTAGCTACGTGCATATCCTTTTGCACAACCGGCTAGCGCCAAATAATCACCCGCGTCAAACCATAGTTTTGTTTAAGGGTTTTTAGCAAATTATCATCAACCAGTTCCCAAAAGATCAAATGACGGTTGAAAAAACTGAAAACACCAACGAGAGACTTAAGCAGGAATATTATTATGCTAGCGGTTATACCCAAACATGACATTAAATATGTCTAGCTCAATCTAAGGTTTACAAGGTTCACAAGTCCATACAGATTGAGACAAACCATAATTTACAGGATTAACTACAGTTCTAATCCAAAATAGCACTTTTAGGGGGAATTATCCGGATGCACTGTACATAAGCAAAAGCAACATATAGTAGGTGAATTATCAGGCTCAACGTGATCAAGGAGTTGCTTGCCTTGCAAATCACTGTCAGGAATAAAATCTGGATCTGCAGAACCGTCTTCTTCTTCTTCGATGATGTCGGTCTCTACTCGTCGAGAACAAGAAGAAAAAGAGAATATCAGCAAACTCCAAATGGCAAAAAGAAAACAGACAGATAAATGGATAAGCAAAATCCGAACTAAACAGAAGGTTGCTATTCACGAAATATTTGAATTTAAACATCGAATTATAGATGCTAAAACTATTTGAAATGAAAAGATTGTTCAATTGCTTCTGTGGAGGATGCAACAGGCAAAGAAACAGAGCCCCTCTGTTCTTCTCAAAAGAACCAAAAAAAAGATGCTCTTGACAAACTATATCATCTAGGGTTATAAACCTAACAAGATTGATGCACATTAACTACAGAAATTAGAGTTTAAGTCTTGAATTAGCTAGAGCATACTTTAATTGTCAATTCTAATCAGTTCTTTTAACTTTTAGGGTTTGGATGAAACTTGAAAACTATTGTTGAAAAGGCTTGGTTGAACTCTAGACTTAGCTACAAAACTGGCTAAGGAAAGAGGACTAAATCATATCACTTAAGGTTATTACACTTATGAAAACTAAGTGAACTAAAACTCTAAAACAGAATATTTTTCTGGAATCTGGTAGAACAAACTTTGGTTATCATTTATACACTATTCTTCCAAAATTTTTACTTGGATGAGTTATTTTACACATGGTTGAAAAAGCTTGATTGTTTCAATCATTCAGCAAATCATAAAAAGTAGACTCATTCCCTTAGCTTGTTTTGCATAAAAACCTTACAAAATGTCATTATTTTTCCAGAATCTACTAGAATATATTTATCATAAGTTGAAAAGGGCTATATGAACACAAAAATTGACTTATAACCTTTCAATCTTTCACTTTCATTTATTACTAAACCATTCAACATCTTTTATCCATTTTCTTCCGGACATCAGGGCATGATCTTAAAAACATTTTAAAAGTGAATTTGAGTTATTTTGAACTTGTTCATAGCAAATTACATCTATTTTGGTTATAACTAGTATTGTCTTTCTTAATTAAACAACTATCACATACACTTTTCCCTAAGCATTTTTCACATGAGAAACTCCCCATGATATATACCTCAACAGGATGAATTTATAACCATTCAAACTTTAATCCTTTCTTTTATTTACTTAATTTCATTTTCCTATTTAGTATTCATTTTTGAGCAAACATGATATATAATAAGGTATCATGGGAACATTTTGTTTATTTGGAATACTCATAACTCAGAGACTCAACAAAAATTTACTTTTCCTTAATTGGATCATCCCAAAAATATTTATTCATATCATCCTATTTACACTTAAGTTTCTCTTTAATTTTTCTAAAATCACATTTTACTCAACTATAGAGATTTTTTCTATATTCTGAAACTACAGAATTTTATACGAATTTAGAAATTAGTTTCACTCAATTTGGCTAGATGATTCAAAAGTTACAAGCATTTGAATTTTGGCCGGTTTCAAAATCAACTAAAATTGAAAAATGCGCTTTTCGATCGGTGAGTTCAAACCCGAAGGCTCACGACATGTGGGACCCGCCGATCGGCGACTCGGACGAGCACCGGACTTTTGCTCGCCTTGGCGAACTAGCTCGCCGCGGCGAAATGGCAAACACCATGGGCACCAAAGACACCGTGCGCACCCATGGGTGGTATCCATTCACGGAGGTGGCGGAAGTTGGCCGCCACCGTGAGGGTTGGCGCGCCATGGCTACAACGGCGAAACCTCGGCTAACGGCTACCATTCCGGTGAACTAGGGCTAGGCGAGCTCGGTGACCCTAGGGATTCGAACTCACCGGATGGTCGGGTCGGAGAAGGCTTGCACCGAGCTGCCACCGTCGCGCCGGCGGGAGGAAGAAGAGCGGCGATGCGGCGGCGCTCTGGCGAAATGAAGCCAAAATGGCGAGTGATCGATAACCCTTGCGTGCTAGAGAAGCTCGAGGTGAGGTCAATTCGGAAGATTGGGAAAGACTCACCGATTCCACGTTTCCCCCTTTCGAGTTTCTCGGCTCGGTGAGGAAGATGACTCCCCTTGAGGCTCTCGGCTCGGTAAAATAGAAAAGTGAGGAGCAGCAGAGCAATGCGACGCGAGCAGAGACTTAAAGTCAAGGAGATTGATCGCTTTTGCGGTTTTGGGCGTAACAGTTCGGTCGGTTCGCTTCATCTTGAGTGCAACCCGAGCACAAGCTCGCCTCGAAATGGCTCACCGGGATCAAGTGGGCACAGTGAAGAAGATATGGCGCGACGTGGAGGGCGACGAGCTCGGCCGGACGGGAGTGGTTGAGTCGGACGATGCAGCGCAGGGCATGTCGGCGACTCGCTTCAGCCGGAAAAGAAGAAAGGGGGAAGGAACACACCATGTGAGGCTGACGAGTGGGGCCGGGGCCCACCGGCAGCGAGACACGCTCGCCTCGGTGACCGGCTCGTCAACGATTCAACAGGGCCGAGCCCACTTGTCGGCGAAATAACGATTTTAATGTGATAAGACAGAACGGGAAAATTCTTGAATTTGGATTTGTTTAAGCCCTAAACTAATTCTAGATTTTTCCAAACTTTTTGACCAAGGCTTACTGATAGTCACACGCCTACTGGAAAATTTTGAGACAAAAAAACCTTTTGGGCAATTTATTAAAATTCTGACACTGTACCCTGGTTCTAAACTTTGATTTCGGTTTTTAATTTAATTACCGGTTCATTCTCTAAGATTTATTTTTCTGAAACTTTTTGGAGATGTTCATATCCTTATAATTGAATCACTGTAAAATTTTCAGATCAAAAACA
Source organism: Otatea glauca (assembly GCA_036346275.1). NCBI lineage: Eukaryota > Viridiplantae > Streptophyta > Magnoliopsida > Poales > Poaceae > Otatea > Otatea glauca. The sequence continues at coordinate 21,213,836 of CM070729.1, forward strand.
TGAGCCATTATTTTATAAAAATTCTGACAATCATTTTTCTTACATTCTGGACCCACTGTATTTGAATTTTTAAGAGGCTTATTTCAATTGATTTAATTACAAACATTTTACCAGTGATGCATCATATCTACAGGGATTTATATAAATTTTCTTGGCTTTTCTTGACATTGGTTATTTTTCTTCCTACTTTTTTATTCACCATTTTTAGTCAAAAAGTAGATACATATTTCATTTAACTTGCCCCTAAGTTTATAATAATTCTACTTACTGATCAAACGTTATGACCAGCTCAATAGAACTCATAGTAAAATTTTCTAAATTTTATTTTCAACTTTTTACCTTTTTCTTTGTTTTTTTTTTTTTTTAATCTTTTCGCATAACACAAAAGTCTAAGAAATTCTAATTGGAGCAAATAACACCTAGAACTTCAGGACCATTTATATTTAAAATTTAAACTGTTTATTTTTCACTGTTCCAAACTTTCAGGACGTTACAGATCCACCCCCCTTACTGAAATCTCGCCCCCGAGATTTGACAGGCTAAAAGGAAAAAGGAGTTTAAAAGAAATCCGGGAACTCTTCTCTAAGGCGATCCCCTCGCTCCCATGTCGCTTCCTCTTCCGAATGATTACTCCACTGCACTTTTAGCGTCTTATGGGCTTTGTTTCGAGCATGGCGCTCCGCTTCTTCAAGAACCTTCACCGGGCGCTCTCGATAGGTTAAGTCAGGCTGAAGATCAAGATCTTCCAACTGGGTAAGTTCAGTCGGAACACGAAGGCACTTCTTCAGTTGCGACACGTGGAAGACGTTATGCACACTGGATAACTGAGTAGGCAACTGCAATCTATATGCCTTCTCTCCCATCTTCTCCAGGATGCAATAAGGTCCAATATACCGAGGAGCGAGCTTGCCTCGAACCTGGAATCGGCGAACTCCACGAAGAGGTGAAACTTTAAGATAAACATAATCGCCAACCTCGAAGCTTAAGTCACGTCGACGAGTGTCGGCATAACTTTTCTGGCGAGATTGAGCTTCCCTCAACCGACTTCTGATTAAATCTACTTGCTCTTGAGCTTCATTAATCAAATCGGGACCGAAGAACTGTCTTTCACCCACTTTGGACCAGAAAAGTGGTGTTCGACATTTTCTTCCATAAAGGGCCTCAAAAGGCGACATTTGCAGACTAGATTGAAAGCTATTGTTATAAGAAAACTCTGCAAATGCGAGGCACTTCTCCCAATTGGTGCTATAAGACAGCACACAAGCCCACAACATGTCTTCCAGAGTCTGATTCGTTCTATCAGTCTGCCCATCAGTCTGTGGATGGTAGGCAGAACTAAAGTTCAACTTAGTTCCCAATAACTTGTGCAAATTGTTCCTTAAATGAGATGTGAATCTGTGATCCACGGTCGACACAATCGTCTTGGGACACCATGCAACCGCACAATATTTGAAACATAGAGCTCTGCCAATTTAACTGTAGAATCTCTAGTCTTGACAGGGATGAAATGAGCTACCTTCGTCAGCCTGTCGACAATAACCCAAATGGAATCACTCCCCTTCTGGGTTCGAGGAAGACCGAGAATGAAATCCATCTCGATATCATCCCACTTCCATTCGGAATTTGCAATGGTCAAGAAGTCCGGTGACGACGATGTTCAAACCTTAACTCGTTGACATACATCACACTTTGCGACATATTCAAATGACATCCTTCTTCACACCGGCCACCAATATTCCTTCTTAAGATCTGGTACATCTTGGTACTACCAGATGAATAGATAATGGTGACTCATGAATTCTCGCAAAAATTAGTTTCTTGATCTCGGGATCATTGGCACATATATTCGAGTTCCTCTCATGATTATCCCATCGAGGGCTTTCCAAGAACTCGAATCCGTGTCTTCTTTCAAGCGATTCGAATCTCAACAACGGCTTCATCTTTTTATGTGCGACTTTAATTTGACCTTTGAGTGGGTTGCAATCGCAGAGCGCCACATAACCATTCTCAGCCAAATTCAGATTGAGCTTCTGAAATTCATGAACTAACTCAGACTGTTTTGAACCCAACATGCAAGAAAGCTTGCGGCTAAGAGCATCGGCCACAACATTAGCTTTTCCAGGATGGTAGTGAATGCCGAGATCATAGTCTTTAATTAGCTCTAGCCATCTTCTTTGCCTAAGATTCAGATCTGGCTGAATAAAGAAGTATTTGAGGCTCTTGTGGTTGGTGTAAATTTCTGTTCTGTTTCCAATGAGATAGTGCCGCCAGATTTTAAGGGCGTGCACAACTGCAGCTAGCTCTAGGTCATGTGTGGGATAATTCTGCTCATGAGGACGGAGTTGTCGAGAAGCATAAGCGACAACCCGACCCTCTTGCATCAACACACAACCCAGGCCGTGAAGCGATGCATCACAGTACACTTCAAAACTCTTATAAATATCTGGCAAGATGAACACCGGAGCAGATGTTAACTTTTCCTTCAGTTTCTGAAAACTTTCCTCACAACCAGGAGTCCATTCGAACTTCCTTTCCTTTTTCAGAAGTTGAGTTAGCGGCTTAGCAATTTTGGAGAAATTTTCAATAAACCGGCGATAATACCCGACGAAGCCTAGAAAACTTCGAATCTTTGGCACTGATTGCGGCCTTTCCCAAGCCAATACTGCTTCTACTTTACTTGGGTCGACGGCAACTCCACCTTCGGATAGAACATGCCCCAGAAAAGCGACTTCTTTCAACCAGAACTCACACTTCTCAAACTTGGCATACAATTTGTTCTCCCGAAGCTTACTAAGGACCAGGTGCAAGTGTTGCCTCTGCTCTTCCTCGCTTTTGGAATAAACGAGGATGTCATCAATAAAGACCACCACAAATTTGTCTAAATACTCCATAAAGACTTTGTTCATCAGATTCATAAAGCTTGCTGGAGCATTTGTCAGCCCAAATGACATTACGGTGTATTCATACAAACCATAACGCGTAGTGAGGGCGGTCTTTGGAATGTCTGAAGGTCTGATTTTCAATTGAAAATATCCCAATTTTAAATCTATCTTGGAGAAGACTTGCGCCCCATTCAATTGATCAAACAGATCATCTATCCGGGGAAGCGGATACTTATTTTTAATGGTCACCTCATTTAAGGCACGATAGTCTACGCACATACGCAGACTATTGTCCTTTTTCTTCACAAAAAGAACCGGACTCCCAGGCGAAGGCTGGGACGAATGAACCCTTATCAAGTTGTTCCTTAAGTTGCTTTTTCAATTCTACCAACTCATTTGGAGGCATCCGATATGGTCGTTTTGATATCGGTGCAGTTCCCGGCACCAAATCAATGACAAACTCCATATCGCGATCCGGAGGCACTCCCGGCAATTCAGTAGGAAAGACATCAGGGAATTCACTAACGACTACCACTTCACTTAAACTAGAAACAGATGCAGAATACCAGACTGTCTGAGGTTTTGAAATTTCAGTACTTGAGGTAAATTCTACATGCACCCCCTCTTGATTTTCAAGGGTTATGGATCGATTAGCACAATCTATGCAACCCTTACTTTTAGCTAACCAATCCATGCCCAGAATCACATCCAAACCAGATGTTTCTATCATGATGAGATCAGCATAAAACATAACTCCATTGATCTCTATGCCACCCCAGAACAGAAACTAGCAGTTCTAATAGTAGCTCCAGGCGATTGCACAATCATATGAACAGGCAAAAGAGAGACCTCCAAATTGTGTTGCTCAGAAAACTTCTTCGAGATGAAAGAATGAGAAGCTCCTGAATCAAATAGAACCAAGGTAGGAATGGAGTGCACGGGAAACATACCAAGCACGACATCCGGCGCTTCTTGCGCCTCCTCGGTCGTCATGTGATGAAGACGTCCAACATTACCACCTTGAGCAGGTGGTGGAGCCGATCCCTGAGATTGCCGCTTCGCCCCATCTTGTGAGCGGCCCTGAGTTTGAGGTCGCTGTCCAGCCTTCTTCTTAGGACAAGCGTTGGCGTAGTGCCCACGCTTGTTGCAATGAAAGCAAGTGACATTAGCGGCACGCTTCAACAACAAAGAAATGATCTCGGTTGTTGCCCGACGGATCGGGTCGCGATGATCGCCGCTAAACAAAGCGGGGAGTCTGACTCTGAACCCGCTGAGCCTGACGCTGGACCCTTTGGGCCTGAATCGGTGGTGATCGACGAACATTAGTCGACTGCCACCCTGGTGATCGAGACGATCCAGCTCCAGAAGAACTACGCGCAAGCCACTTGCACTTTCGGCTTTCCAGCACATTGCGGCTACCGTGTTCCACCCTCACCGCCTTATCAACGAGGGTTTGGAAGTCATCGATGTCTTGAGCAATCAAGGCCCACTTAATCTCCTCATTTAGACTTTCCCGAAACCTCTCAATTCTTCTCGCCTCATCAGCTACTTCATATGTGGCATATCTGGATAGCTGATTGAAGCGATGCAGGTACTCCATTACTGTCATTGACCCCTGTTTTAGGTCCAGAAATTCCCGCTTTTTCACCTCAATTACACTAGCTGGAATGTGAGTGCGGCGGAAAGCAGCCCTGAACTCAGGCCATAAGACCACTCGACCTTCAGCGATGCGCTTGGTAGTTCTCCCACCAAGCTGCTGCGGTCCCACAGAATCGATAGGAGGCATACAAGACTTTCTCCCTATCATCACACTGTGCAATGGCCAACTTGCTCTCCACAGCTCTCAACCAGTCATCAGCATCGAGAGGCTCGGCAGTAGGGGAGAAAACTGGTGGCTGTGTCCTTAGGAACTCACTCAACTTAGATACCTGAGGTGCTCCACCATTTCCCCCACGAACCACATTCTGAGGCGCCGTATTCTGGGCTATCTGTTGCAGCAACAGGGCATTCGCCTGCCTCCCTTGCTCAGTCATAGCCAGGACTTGCGCCATTGTGGGCGGCTGCGGCAACTGATCCTCCGGAATATCTCCCTGAGCAGGCGGCGAATCCGGAACATCATGACGAGCAGCTCGTGAAGAAGAGGCCCACGTCGTGGGATGTTGAGTATTTGGTTGGGCCGGTGTGGAAACATTTGCTCTAGGATCACGAGCGTCCTGAGCCGCGTCAGACCCCAAAATTTGACTGAGGGATCTTGTCGACCTCATCCTGCAATTACAACCTTTTAGCATACTACAGAAAAGAACACTACTTTAAAATCTATGGCCGGCATAATATTTCACATAGCTAACTCATGCTCTCTTAATTGTCGTGAATGATTATGTCATCGAAAACTTCCACTTCAAAGCTAAAATTTGCGAGAGAAAATCATCACTATTAATTCATACATAAAAGAAGCAACTCATAAACTTTATACTACAAAACATGATACATACATATACTATTCACATACATACACATATATTAGTTCATATCTTAGCTATCACTAAAACATGTGCATGCAAATTATTTTCACACAACAGCCAACTCAACCTCCTTGTCATTTGGGTTCATGCTTTCAAACATATGTATATACATACTTTAGCAAACTAACACTACTACTCTTTACTGCAATTCAGGTTTTCATCATCTGAACACTCACCAACACAACACTCCAAACTTACAGGGGGAAAAATTCACAGCACAAACCCTTCCCAGATACACTCAAAGTATTAAGCAACTAGGAAATTTCAATTTATTCTTACTACTTCTTCTCTGCGGTTTTTATTCTTTCTTCAAACTATCACAATTATAATACAGGAAGAAGAGTAGAGCACATTCAGAACACTAAGCTAGTACAGGAATTTCCAATTTCTATCTAGCCATCACTATTTCTTCCATCATCACTACCAAAGACAACTAGGATCACCACTTCCTACATTTTGGCAGCAACTTCCCAGAACCACAGCCATTCCATCACAAGCACAATATAGCAAGACTATCAAATATTTTTCTCACAAGCACACATACAAAGCATTGATCCAATTTCTATACTCAACAGCAATCTTAACACTACACATCATAACACATATCATTTGCATACATGGGTTTGGATCACTTTCATATGAAAGTCAGCACCACACACTTTCTGAAATTTCGCCCCCATTACCAAAACACCAGCAATTTCAGCACAAGGAGCATAGGAGAAACTAAATGCACTCTTCCATAAGCACATATACACATCACTAGCTTGTTCACACAAGATTCAATTCCACACTTACATTTTTACATGTCCTACTCCTAGTTACCAAAATGAGACTATTTTAGCTAATAATTTCAGCACTACCTTCATTATTTACAAGGTTCTTGCAACACTTATATTACATCAAAATCACATCTTAGCAACTACATTACCACATACTACTAGATTTTTCTACATCCCATTCCACTACTTCATATTCCCACATTACTAACCACACATCTCCTTCGGCGATACACCCGTGGAGTGCTAGGGCGGTAGGTGCAAATACTATATGGATTGATGCCCTTGTCATTAATGAGCCTAGGGCAACTCCCAATAGTTGACATCATGGCATTTGCACCCACTCCCGCCGTAGGCACATAAGACATAGGTGGAGGGCGTTGCGCCGCCGGAATCCTCGGAGCCTCACTAGTTAACACCGTGTGTGGTAAGGCATGCCTCGCCACACACAATGTCACCTGGGACTCCAAGAATGCCACACGACGCCGAGTCTCAAGCAGCTCTTGCGCCAACCTCACGTAGTGGCTATCTAACCTATTAGTAAACTCCACCATGACCTTTAAGTTGCCATTCCCCACTCCAACGTGATCCCTATACACATTACTCCCTACCAACGGTCTCCCGGGTAGGTAGTAATGGTGAGGGCTCAAGTCAGGTAACACGTGCCGGAGTCGTACTATGGCTAGGTATGCCGCTTCATTCATAGAAGCGTCTATCGACGACCCACTACCCATATAGCTCCTCTCTCCCTCACTGTGGGCCGGCCTAGGAGGAATAAACACACGAGCGGCGTACTCCTTGGTGACTGGGCTCAAGTACGCCTGAAAAACCACGTATCTCGGGCACCCCTCAAACTGACAGCTCTCGAGTAAGGACTGCAGCACTCCCATCATACCTGAGTGCTCGGGGACTCTCGACTCATGGCAAGGAACAAACCGGGCCATCTACAAAATACAAGACAAGATAAGCTTATAAACATAATTAGGAAGAGCGAAGAAACTACGAACAAGAAAATTAGCATTAGGCTAAATTCCATTATTAGTAGTTGTTTGCACCAAAATTTGGCAGATAGGGTCAAAATCGGCAGTCCAAGATCAACAAGATACGATTGGATAACGGATCAAGATATTTGGAAACAAAACAAGTTGTTAAGGAAAGCACCCTCCAAATAGAGGCCGATATGGATTCTATTCCTAACGTGTTGTACCAGAACTCTATCGCCAATGGCTATAAAAGAGGTCTAGAGGTGATCGTAAAAGGCGCGAGCCAACCAACCAATTCGCGTCTACTTTTCTTCTACTTTTCCGTCGACTAGGAGTAGTTCTTGTAATTTAGTCTTTGTAATCGATCTTGATCAATAAAGTTGCGCATCACCGATTGTTGATCTTCTTCAATTACACCCCAGGTTTGATTTATTCTGATTTTGTTGCGCATCGCCTTCTTCAGAATCAATCTACCTTTATCCTCTGATTAGCCTTGATCGGCTAATTAGACTTACCTTGTTACTTTGATCTTAATCGGCTTCAAGCTGATTGGGTCTAATCCGATTGATCGTTACGATCGGCTTTTGAGTAAATTTTATATTTTACCTTGTCGGTTATAGGTCAAATCGACTGGCACGCTCTTGAACCAGGTGTTCGTCTGGTGTGCTGCTGTCAGAAACCCTACCTCAAGTTTTTGACGCCAACACACTCTTGGCACGCCCGGTGGGACCGATGGCTTCATCAAGTAAAGAAATTCCGCCATCCGATCTCAACACAGAAGCTATAATCGTCCCCACGTTGGACGATTTAACGACAGAGCAGCGCAAGGAAATTGAAGATCGAAAAGCTGCTTTGGAGGAGATGATGCTGGGTTGTTACCAAAAAACCCGACGCGGCATCACGCAGCGGACCGCTTTGCCGACGCTCAATCCACTCGGCGATGCAGGTGTCACCGACGGTTCGGTAAGTCAATACCTGCCCGCCCAAGCCGAATTATCGGCTATGATAAATCAATCTGTGCACCATGCTATGATAAATCAATCATCGGCTCTCGTTGCGACAATTAAGCCTATGATCACGAATAGCGTGAAAACTATAGCTCGGGAGTTAGCATCATCTGGAGGTCTGCTTGACTCAATGCAAGCCCTGCCAAGTTACTCTGTTTTTTCAATAGCACAAAATACACAGAGTGCCTTAGTCGATCCTAAACCATCGGCTACAACTCCACTCCCCACTATGATGCCGACTCAACCTACCGTCATGCTACCACGAGATCCTCGGCCGAATGGGGTAACACATTATCAGGCGTACACTGATGCTGCTAAACTAAACGTGTCGGCTACTTTGCCGCCGTCAACTCCGTTTAATATTTTCCCACAATCGGTCTCTGTACCGATTGAACAAATTAGGCACGTACAATACCAAGAGCCGATTTTGCCCAGGAATCCGGTCCTCAAAAGGTGATAACCTACGCAGAGCCCTTTGTCCCTTGTAACGAGAACCACGGGTAAGGAGTAAGAACGGTATGAGCAGAACCAACAAAATCTATCGGCTCAGTCTAACCGACAGCCCGAGTTTGCACTCGGGGGGCAGAATACTAGTCATTGGCGAGCCCGATATCTTGTCGGCTAACAACATTAATTGGGTGACCAAATTTCTACCGTGTTGATAGATCAATTAAACGCCATACCAAAGGGTAGAGTCATTGGATATAGAAAGCCTTATCCGGATTATATAGATCGCATGCAATATAATATCCACATGATTTTAAAGTTCCGATTTTGCCAAATTTTTAGAATAATTCATCCACGACCTTAGAGCACGCTCGGACGCTTTATCGCTCGATGTGGCGAGGCGGCTCGATCCGACGGTGAAAATTAGATTATTCCCTTGTCTTTATCGGAGCCGCTTTCACTTGGTTTACTAGTTTACCTCCAAATTCGGTTCATTTTGGAACGATTTGGAAAGCCGATTCCATGAGTATTTTTCTCGTGATGCGGAACTCAGGATTTCAGATCTAAGTTCTGTCCAACAGAAGACTGGGGAATCGGTAAATGATTATGTTAAGAGATTCAGAGAAGTGAGAAATAGGTGTTTTAGTGTTACCCTGCCTGATAATCAGTTGGCCGATTTAGCTTTCCAGGGGCTGATACCCCCATTAAAAGAAAAAATCGGCGGGCAGGAATTCACCAATTTAAGTCATCTCTTACAGCGAGTATCGGCTCAAGAAAGCCGTTTCTCCGATGATAACGGCTTCAAAGATGAATTGAAGAATAACAAAGACAAGATACAATCGGCTATAAAGGATGACCAACTAAAATTTGCAGAAGAGCCGACGATACAGCTGGACGCTGATCCTTTTCCAATTAACATGGTTCATTGCTCTAAAAAGAAGGAAAAGCCGACACAAGATGCAGAGCCTAAGGATCAAATTCATATATCATCGGCTATAAAAATGACACGTCAAGCCGATGTACAATCAAATTCGATGGCAATAAGACACTCATGATTACTGTTGGCTCTATACAAATAAAAGCCGACCGTGAAGGAAATTTTTCTAAAACAATCACACCAAAGAGTTATCAGGCTGACAGAGCATTGCCACTACGTAAGCCGATACAGAAGTCGAAGCCCACTTTTTCCCAACTACTAGCAAAATATGAAAGAAGGAATGGAAGGCCACGACGAAGTCCTCCACATCGGCCGGTTAATGAATATCGGCCAAGCGGCCCTGAAAGAGCTCACCAACGGTGCCCTTTTTGGCAATTTTGTTGGGAGAGGGGATTAGCTTTGCCATCACCAAACACATGTCCGATGCGGTATTACCCATGTCAAGGTGATAAGCAGCGATGGTCGGCTAAAGATAGAATTTCTAAGCCGACCATAAGTTAGAAACAAGACCAAGATGAAGGGTCTAACACTGCGGCTAGTATGGATCTGTTAGGAAAAATATGTAAGTCGATCGAACCAAAGCCGAGATGGTGTCCTCCAGGTTTAAGCCGATCACAAAGAAGAAGACTTGAGCGACTAAGGACCCAAGAGATGAGGGAAGCTGAACAAGAAAAACAAAGGGATAAAACTTTTAATGAGCTTCATTCGATTAAGATTGCGAGAAAAGAGTGGAGGAAGAAAAAATCGGATTCGGCCAATGATTTTTGTTCGACGAAGTCGATCTAGTCTGAAAAATCATACCACCCGTCAGCTCGTGATAGCCGATTTAGTAAGGAATCAACGTGGGATCGTGTAGTGTGCATCGGTTTGTCCAAGGTACTGGTTAGGTCTTGATTGGCTAAAACTCAAATACGAATATACGAGTTGGCCGATTACCGACCTGAAAGCCAAATTAACTCGATGCAGTTAAAAATTTGGCTATGATAAGAAAATATGTTCAAGCTGATGATGAAAATTTTTGGAAGATAACATGTTATCTCCCAAAAATGGGGGCATATGTTTGCAACAAAATTTGGCGATAGGGTCAAAATCGCGATTCAAGATCAACAAGATACGATTGGATAACGGATCAAGATATTTGGAAACAAAACAAGTTGTTAAGGAAAGCACCCTCCAAATAGAGGCCGATACGGATTCTATTCCTAACGTGTTGTACCAGAACTCTATCGGCCAATGGCTATAAAAGAGGTCTAGAGGTGATCAGAAAAGCTGCCCAGAGCCAACCAACCAATTCGCGTCAACTTTTCATCTACTTTTCCGTCGACTAGGAGTAGTTCTTGTAATTTAGTCTTTGTAATCGATCTTGATCAATAAAGTTGCGCATCGCCGATTGTTGATCTTCTTCAATTACACCCTGTGTTTGATTTATTACGATTTTGTTGCGCATCGCCTTCTTCAGAATCAATCTACCTTTATCCTCTGATTAGCCTAGATCGGCTAATTAGACTTACCTTGTTACTTTGATCTTAATCGGCTTCAAGCTGATTGGGTCTAAGCCGATTGATCGTTACGATCGGCTTTTGAGTAAATTTTATATTTTACCTTGTCGGTTATAGGTCAAATCGACCGCACGCTCTTGAACGGTGTTTCGGTGTCTTGTTGTCGAAACCCTACCTCATGTTTTTGACACCAACAGTAGTGGACAGAGTTTTGTTTACTCCAAAATTAAATTTTCACACTTCTAACTAGCGACCATTTCTCCCCAAGGTTCCTACTATCAAGATGGCTCGATAACATCTTTGTGAGACCCGCTCGATGAACAGAAACTCCATGTGATTACTGTGCTATTCCCTGGATCAGTAGCTAGCACTCACATGTTTACAACATTCGTATCAAAATCATACACGCAAACATATAGAAGATCTTAGATAACTGAAATAATTATACAGAGTTTAGTACAAATTTAAACCATTTTATCAGCGGAAATAAAAACAGCAACCAAAAGGAAACTAAAACTCCAAACAGCCTTGCGGTTGCCCACTAAACCCTCAGGCACTGACTAGGCAACCTAGAAGAGGCTATCGTCAAAACCCCGAGACACCGCTCGAAAGAACGCGTCGTCCGGTAGATCGCAAACTTCTTCCTCCGAGACAAATAGATGCAAGATTGAGTACATTGGTACTCAGCAAGACTTATATTGGTTCACAGATGCAAATAAATAATTATGCAGGCTGAGCAATGGACAGGCTATGGTTATTTTGCAATTGCATGAAACATTAAAAAGAGTAAGCATAATAGATTGCAACATTGTATTTTAATAAAAGCAATTGAAAGACATAATGATAAGCAAATATTCCAGATTTTCAACCCAGTCTACCCGACTGCATATAACCCCGGTGTCGATCCTTTGACACAAAAGATGGTTGAAAAACAGTTTCCAAAAGCCCAACCCATTTTGGAAATCACCAAAACTCTAGCATTGGGAGGATTTTCCCCAAGTGCCCATTACCGCGGGCGCGGCTAATCGATCAGATTTTTCACTCTGCAGAGGTGTACACTTTACCCACAAGGAATGATCAACCTCTTTTGCCAGGCCAGTTAACACACTTCCTTCGGTGTGTCGGCAAGGAGATCATACAAAGCTGTTACATTATTTAGATATGGCTTTACACCAGCTCGGGACGTTAACCCTCGCCCTGAAGACAGAGACACTCACCCAAGCCGTGGATCCACATTTATCACACACACACCACGTCTCTGTCCAGGGCAAGGCGTACACCGTTGCATTGGTATGTAGAAACCCCTACAGACAGACCTGACCGGACTGCTTGTGCAATCTCCCGCCTTCCATAGATGCAAAGCCAAGTCTAAACAACTTATTAAGCTAAGACCCGCCCATACAAGCCCTTGTGGTTGCACGAAAACATGGTTCTACAACATCCCATTTGCTCGGTCCTTAATCGACACGGCGATACTCCACCCTAGCTACGTGCATATCCTTTTGCACAATCGGCTAGCGCCAAATAATCACCAGCGTCAAACCATAGTTTTGTTTAAGGGTTTTAGCAAATTATCATCAACCAGTTCCCAAAAGATCATATGACGGTTGAAAAACTCAAAACACCAACGAGAGACTTAAGCAGAATATTATTATGCTAGCGGTTATACCCAAACATGACATTAAATATGTCTAGCTCAATCTAAGGTTTACAAGGTTCACAAGTCCATACTGATTGAGACAAACCATAATTTCTGAGGATTAACTACAGTTCTAACCCAAAATAGCACTTTTAGGGGAATTATCCGGATGCACTGTACATAAGCAAAAGCAACATATAGTAGGTGAATTATCGGGCTCAACGTGATCAAGGAGTTGCTTGCCTTGCAAATCACCTGTCAGAATAAAATCTGGATCTGCAGAACCGTCTTCTTCTTCTTCGATGATGTCGGTCTCTACTAAATCGAGAACAAGAAGAAAAAGAGAATATCAACAAACTCCAAATGGCAAAAAGAAAATGCATGATAAATGGATAAGCAAAATCCGAACTAAATGAAGGTTGCTATTCACGAAATATTTGAATTTAAACATCGAATTATAGATGCTAAAACTATTTGAAATGAAAAGATTGTTCAATTGCTTCTGTGGAGGATGCAACAGGCAAAGAAACAGAGCCCTCTGTTCTTCTCAAAAGAACCAAAAAAGATGCTCTTGACAAACTATATCATCTAGGTTATAAACCTAACAAGATTGATGCACATTAACTACAGAAATTAGAGTTTAAGTCTTGAATTAGCTAGAGCATACTTTAGTTGTCAATTCTAATCAGTTCTTTTAACTTTTAGGGTTTGGATGAAACTTGAAAACTATTGTTGAAAAGGCTTGGTTGAACTCTAGACTTAGCTACAAAACTGGCTAAGGAAAGAGGACTAAATCATATCACTTAAGGTTATTACACTTATGAAAACTAAGTGAACTAAAACTCTAAAACAGAATATTTTTCTGGAATCTGGTAGAACAAACTTTGGTTATCATTTATACACTATTCTTCCAAAATTTTTTACTTGGATGAGTTATTTTACACATGGTTGAAAAAGCTTGATTGTTTCAATCATTCAGCAAATCATAAAAAGTAGACTCATTCCCTTAGCTTGTTTTGCATAAAAACCTTACAAAATGTCATTATTTTTCCAGAATCTACTAGAATATATTTATCATAAGTTGAAAAGGGCTATATGAACACAAAAATTGACTTATAACCTTTCAATCTTTCACTTTCATTTATTACTAAACCATTCAACATCTTTTATCCATTTTCTTCCGGACATCAGGGCATGATCTTAAAAACATTTTAAAAGTGAATTTGAGTTATTTTGAACTTGTTCATAGCAAATTACATCTATTTTGGTTATAACTAGTATTGTCTTTCTTAATTAAACAACTATCACATACACTTTTCCCTAAGCATTTTTCACATGAGAAACTCCCCATGATATATACCTCAACAGAATGAATTTATAACCATTCAAACTTTAATCCTTTCTTTTATTTACTTAATTTCATTTTCCTGTTTAGTATTCATTTTTGAGCAAACATGATATATAATAAGGTATCATGGGAACATTTTGTTTATTTGGAATACTCATAACTCAGAGACTCAACAAAAATTTACTTTTCCTTAATTGGATCATCCCAAAAATATTTATTCATATCATCCTATTTACACTTAAGTTTCTCTTTAATTTTTTCTAAAATCACATTTTACTCAACTACAGAGATTTTTTCTATATTCTGAAACTACAGAATTTTATACGAATTTAGAAATTAGTTTCACTCAATTTGGCCAGATGATTCAAAAGTTACAAGCATTTGAATTTTGGCCGGTTTCTGAAAATCAACTAAAATTGAAAAATGCGCTTTCGATCAGAGAAAACGGTTTCCTCATGTGGCCAAAAGCGAGTTCAAACCAAGGCTCACGACATGTGGGACCCGCCAACAAGAACTCGCACTGAGCACTTCGGACTTTTGCTCGCCGCGGCAAACTAGCTCCGCCAAGGCGAATGGCAAGACCATGGGCACCAAAGACACCGTGCGCACCATGGGTGGTATCCATTCGCCGGAGGTGGCGGAAGGTGGCCGCCACCGTGAGTCTTGGCGGCGCCATGGCTACAACGGCGAAACCTCGCTAACGGCTACCATTCCGGTGAACTAGGGCTAGGCGAGCTACGGTGACCCTAGGGATTCGAACTCACCGGATGGTCGGGTCGGAGAAGGCTTGCACCGAGCTGCCACCGCGCGCCGCCGGAGGAAGAAGAGCGATGATGCGGCGCCACGAGCGAAATGAAGCCAAAATGGCGAGTGATCAGTAACCCTTGCGTGCTAGAGAAGCTCGAGGTGAGGTCAATTCGGAAGATTGGGGAAAGACTCACCTGATTCCACGTTTTCCCCCCTTTCGATTTTCTCCGGCTCAGCGAGGAAAATGACTCCCCTTGAGGCTCTCGGCTCGGTAAAATAGAAAAGTGAGGAGCAGCAGAGCAATGCGACGCGAGCAGGAGACTTAAAGCTGAAGGAGATTGATCGCTTTTGCGGTTTTGGGCGAACGGTTCGGTCGGTTCGCTTCTGTGCTGAGTGCAACCCGAGCACAAGCTCGCCTCCGAAATGGCTCAGCCGGGATCAAGTGGGCACAGGTGAAGAAGATATGGCCGCGACGTGGAGGGCGACGAGCTCGGCCGGACGGGAGTGGTTGAGTCGGACGATGCAGCGCAGGGCATGTCGGCGACTCGCTTCAGCCGGAAAAGAAGAAAGGGGGAAGGAACACACCATGTGAGGCTGACGAGTGGGGCCGGGGCCCACTGGCAGCGAGACACGCTTCGCCTCAGCTGACCAGCTCGTCAACGATTCAACAGGGCCGGGCCCACTTGTCGGCGAAATAACGATTTTAATGTGATAAGACAGAACGGGAAAATTCTTGAATTTGGATTTGTTTAAGCCCTAAACTAATTCTAGATTTTTCTAAACTTTTTGACCAAGGCTTAATGATAGTCACATGCCTACTGGAAAATTTTGAGACAAAAAAACCTTTTGGGCAATTTATTAAAATTCTGACACTGTACCCTGGTTCTAAACTTTGATTTCGGTTTTTAATTTAATTACCGGTCCATTCTCTAAGATTTATTTTTCTGAAACTTTTTGGAGATGTTCAAATCCTTATAATTGAATCACTGTAAAATTTTCAGATCAAAAACATGAGCCATTATTTTATAAAAATTCGACAATCATTTTTCTTACATTCGGACCATCGTATTTGAATTTTTAAGAGGCTTATTTCAATTGATTTAATTACAAACATTTTACCAGTGATGCATCATATCTACAGGGATTTATATAAATTTTCTTGGCTTTTCTTGACATTGGTTATTTTTCTTCCTACTTTTTTATTCACCGTTTTTAGTCAAAAAGTAGATACATATTTCATTTAACTTGCCCCTAAGTTTATAATAATTCTACTTACTGATCAAACGTTATGACCAGCTCAATAGAACTCATAGTAAAATTTTCTAAATTTTATTTTCAACTTTTTACCTTTTTCTTTGTTTTTTTCTTTTTTTTTAATCTTTTCGCATAACACAAAAGTCTAAGAAATTCTAATTGGAGCAAATAACACCTAGAACTTCAGGACCATTTATATTTAAAATTTAAACTGTTTATTTTTCACTGTTCCAAACTTTCAGGACGTTATGATCCACCCTTCATCAAATCTCGCCCGAGATTTGACAGGCTAAAAGGAAAAAGGAGTTTAAAAGAAATCCGGGAACTCTTCTCTAAGGCGATCCCCTCGCTCCCATGTCGCTTCCTCTTCCGAATGATTACTCCACTGCACTTTTAGCGTCTTATGGGCTTTGTTTCGAGCATGGCGCTCCGCTTCTTCAAGAACCTTCACCGGGCGCTCTCGATAGGTTAAGTCAGTCAAGATCAAGATCTTCCAATCGGGTAAGTTCGGTCGAACACGAAGGCACTTCTTGCCATGCGACACGTGGAAGACGTTATGCACATCGGATAACCGAGTAGGCAATCGCAATCTATATGCCTTCTCTCCCATCTTCTCCGTGATGCAATAAGGTCCAATATACCGAGGAGCGAGCTTGCCTCAACTCGAATCGAGAACTCCACGAAGAGGTGAAACTTTAAGATAAACATAATCGCCAACCTCGAAGCTTAAGTCACGCCGACGAGTGTCGGCATAACTTTTCTCGCGAGATTGAGCTTCCTCAACCGACTTCGATTAAATCTACTTGCTCTTGAGCTTCATTAATCAAATCGGGACCGAAGAACTGTCTTTCACCCACTTTGGACCAGAAAAGTGGTGTTCGACATTTTCTTCCATAAAGGGCCTCAAAAGGCGACATTTGCAGACTAGATTGAAAGCTATTGTTATAAGAAAACTCTGCAAATGCGAGGCACTTCTCCCAATTGGTGCTATAAGACAGCACACAAGCCCACAACATGTCTTCCAGAGTCTGATTCGTTCTATCAGTCTGCCCATCAGTCTGTGGATGGTAGGCAAAACTAAAGTTCAACTTAGTTCCCAATAACTTGTGCAGCTGTTCCCAGAAATGAGATGTGAACTGTGATCCACGGTCAGACACAATCGTCTTCGGGACACCATGCAACCGCACAATATTTGAAACATAGAGCTCGCCAATTTAATCAGAGAATCTCTAGTCTTGACAGGATGAAATGAGCTACCTTCACACTGTCGAAAATAACCCAAATGGAATCACTCCCTTACGGGTTCGAGGAAGACCAAGAATGAAATCCATCTCGATATCATCCCACTTCCATTCTCGAATTTGCAATGGTCAAGAAGTCGGTGACGACGATGTTCAAATTTTAACTCGCTGACATACATCACACTTTGCGACATATTCAGCGACATCCTTCTTCATACCGGGCCACCAATATTCCTTCTTAAGATCCTGGTACATCTTGGTACTACCAGGATGAATAGATAATGGTGACTCATGAATTTCTGCAAAAATTAGTTTCTTGATCTCACGATCATTCGGCACATATATTCGAGTTCCTCTCATGATTATCCCATCAGGGCTTTCCAAGAACTCAGAATCCGTGTCTTCTTTCAACTGATTCCGAATCTCAACAACGGCTTCATCTTTATACTGTGCAGCTTTAATTTGACCTTTCAGAGTGGGCTGCAACTGCAGAGCGGCCACATAACCATTCTCACCAAATTCATTGAGCTTCAAATTCATGAACTAACTGATCGCTTTTGAACCCAACATGCAATAAAGCTTGCGGCTAAGAGCATCGCCACAACATTAGCTTTGCCAGGATGGTAGTGAATGCCGAGATCATAGTCTTTAATTAGCTCTAGCCATCTTCTTTGCCTAAGATTCAGATCTGGCTGAGTAAAGAAGTATTTGAGGCTCTTGTGGTCGGTGTAAATTTCTGTTCTGTTTCCAATGAGATAGTGCCAGATTTTAAGGCGTGCACAATCGCAGCTAGCTCTAGGTCATGTGTGGATAATTACGCTCATGAGGACGGAGTTGTCGAAGCATAGCGACAACCCACCCTCTTGCATCAACACACAACCTGTGCCATGAAGCGATGCATCACAAGACACTTCAAAACTCTTATAAATATCTGCAAGATGAACACCGAGCAGATGTTAACTTTCCTTCAGTTTCAAAACTTTCTCACAACCAGAGTCCATTCAACTTCCTTTCCTTTTGAAGTTGAGTTAGCGGCTTAGCAATTTTGGAGAAATTTTCAATAAACCGCGATAATACCCGACGAAGCCTAGAAAACTTGAATCTTTGGCACCGATTGCGGCCTTTCCCAAGCCAATATCGCTTCTACTTTACTTGGTCGACGGCAACTCCACCTTCGGATAGAACATGCCCTGTAAAAGCGACTTCTTTCAACCGTAACTCACACTTCTCAAACTTGGCATACAATTTGTTCTCCCGGCTTACTAAGGACCGTGCAAGTGTTGCCTCTGCTCTTCCTCGCTTTTGGAATAAACGAGGATGTCATCAATAAAGACCACCACAAATTTGTCTAAATACTCCATAAAGACTTTGTTCATCGATTCATAAAGCTTCTTTGGAGCATTTGTCACCAAATGACATTACGGTGTATTCATACAAACCATAACGCGAGTGAGGGCGGTCTTTGAATGTCCAAGGTCTGATTTTCAATTGAAAATATCCCAATTTTAAATCTATCTTGAGAAGACTTGCGCCCCATTCAATTGATCAAGCAGATCATCTATCCGGGAAGCGGATACTTATTTTTAATGGTCACCTCATTTAAGGCACGATAGTCTACGACATACGCAGACTATTGTCCTTTTCTTCACAAAAAGAACCGGACTCCCAGGCGTAAGAACTCGGACGAATGAACCCCTTATCAAGTTGTTCCTGTTGCTTTTTCAATTCTACCAACTCATTTGGAGGCATCCGATATGGTCGTTTTGATATCGGTGCGATTCCGGCACCAAATCAATGACAAACTCCATATCGCGATCCGGAGGCACTCCCGGCAATTCAGTAGGAAAGACATCAGGGAATTCACTAACGACTACCACTTCACTTAAACTAGAAACAGATGCAGAATACCAGACTGTCTGAGGTTTTGAAATTTCAGTACTTGAGGTAAATTCTACATGCACCCCCTCTTGATTTTCAAGGGTTATGGATCGATTAGCACAATCTATGCAACCCTTACTTTTAGCTAACCAATCCATGCCCAGAATCACATCCAAACCAGATGTTTCTATCATGATGAGATCAGCATAAAACATAACTCCATTGATCTCTATGCCACCCCAGAACAGAAACTAGCAGTTCTAATAGTAGCTCCAGGCGATTGCACAATCATATGAACAGGCAAAAGAGAGACCTCCAAATTGTGTTGCTCAGAAAACTTCTTCGAGATGAAAGAATGAGAAGCTCCTGAATCAAATAGAACCAAGGTAGGAATGGAGTGCACGGGAAACATACCAAGCACGACATCCGGCGCTTCTTGCGCCTCCTCGGTCGTCATGTGATGAAGACGTCCAACATTACCACCTTGAGCAGGTGGTGGAGCCGATCCCTGAGATTGCCGCTTCGCCCCATCTTGTGAGCGGCCCTGAGTTTGAGGTCGCTGTCCAGCCTTCTTCTTAGGACAAGCGTTGGCGTAGTGCCCACGCTTGTTGCAATGAAAGCAAGTGACATTAGCGGCCTGCTTCTGAACAACAGCAGCCGATCTCGGTTGCTGCCCCTGACGGACTGGCTGCGATGACTGCCGCTAAACAAAGCGGGGAGTCTGACTCTGAACCCGCTGAGCCTGACGCTGGACCCTTTGGGCCTGAATCGGTGGTGATCGACGAACATTAGTCGACTGCCACCCTGGTGATCGAGACGATCCAGCTCCAGAAGAACTACGCGCAAGCCACTTGCACTTTCGCTTTCAAAGACATTGCGGCTACCGTGTTCCACCTCACCGCTTTATCAACGAGGGTTTGAAGTCATCGATGTCTTGAGCAATCAAGGCCCACTTAATCTCCTCATTTAGACTTTCCGAAACCTCTCAATTCTTCTCGCCCATCGCCTACTTCATATGTGGCATATCTGGATAGCTGATTGAAGCGATGCAGGTACTCCATTACTGTCATTGACCCCTGCTTTAGGTCCAGAAATTCCCGCTTTTTCACCTCAATTACACTAGCTGGAATGTGAGTGCGGCGGAAAGCACCACGAACTCGAGCCATAAGACCACTCGACCTTGAGCAAGACCGCTTGGTAGTTCTCCCACTAAAGCTGCTGCGGTCCCTCAGAATCGATAGGAGGCATACAAGACTTTCTCCCTATCATCACATTGTGCAATGGCCAACTTGCTCTCCACAGCTCTCAAACCATCATCGATCGAGAGGCTCGCAAGAGGGGAGAAAACGGTGGTCGTGGTCCTTAGGAACTCACTCAACTTAGATACCGAGGTGCTCCACCATTTCCCCACGAACCACATTCCGAGGCGCCAGATTCGGGCTATCTGTTGCAAAGAACAGGCATTCGCCTGCCTCCTTGCTCACCATAGCCGTGACTTGCGCCATTGTGGGCGGTGCGGCAATCGATCCTTCGAATATCTCCCCGAGCAGCGGCGAATCCGAACATCATGACGAGCAGCTCGTGAAGAAGAGGCCACGTCGTGGGATGTTGAGTATTTGGTTGGGCGGTGTGGAAACATTTGCTCTAGGATCACGAGCGCCCCGAGCGCGCTGACCCAAAATTTGGTCGAGGGATCTTGTCGACCTCATCCTGCAATTACAACCTTTAGCATACTACAGAAAAGAACACTACTTTAAAATCTATGGCCGGCATAATATTTCACATAGCTAACTCATGCTCTCTTAATTGTCGTGAATGATTATGTCATCGAAAACTTCCACTTCAAAGCTAAAATTTGCGAGAGAAAATCATCACTATTAATTCATACATAAAAGAAGCAACTCATAAACTTTATACTACAAAACATGATACATACATATACTATTCACATACATACACATATATTAGTTCATATCTTAGCTATCACTAAAACATGTGCATGCAAATTATTTTCACACAACAGCCAACTCAACCTCCTTGTCATTTGGGTTCATGCTTTCAAACATATGTATATACATACTTTAGCAAACTAACACTACTACTCTTTACTGCAATTCAGGTTTTCATCATCTGAACACTCACCAACACAACACTCCAAACTTACAAGGAGAAAAATTCACAGCACAAACCCTTCCAAGATACACTCAAAGTATTAAGCAACTAGGAAATTTCAATTTATTCTTACTACTTCTTCTCTGCGGTTTTTATTCTTTCTTCAAACTATCACAATTATAATACAGGAAGAAGAGTAGAGCACATTCAGAACACTAAGCTAGTACAGGAATTTCCAATTTCTATCTAGCCATCACTATTTCTTCCATCATCACTACCAGCACAACTAGGATCACCACTTCCTACATTTTCGGCAGCAACTTCCCAGAACCACAGCCATTCCATCACAAGCACAATATAGCAAGACTATCAAATATTTTTCTCACAAGCACACATACAAAGCATTGATCCAATTTCTATACTCAACAGCAATCTTAACACTACACATCATAACACATATCATTTGCATACATGGGTTTGGATCACTTTCATATGAAAGTCAGCACCACACACTTTCTGAAATTTCGCCCCCATTACCAAAACACCAGCAATTTCAGCACAAGGAGCATAGGAGAAACTAAATGCACTCTTCCATAAGCACATATACACATCACTAGCTTGTTCACACAAGATTCAATTCCACACTTACATTTTTACATGTCCTACTCCTAGTTACCAAAATGAGACTATTTTAGCTAATAATTTCAGCACTACCTTCATTATTTACAAGGTTCTTGCAACACTTATATTACATCAAAATCACATCTTAGCAACTACATTACCACATACTACTAGATTTTTCTACATCCCATTCCACTACTTCATATTCCCACATTACTAACCACACATCTCCTTCGGCGATACACCCGTGGAGTGCTAGGGCGGTAGGTGCAAATACTATATGGATTGATGCCCTTGTCATTAATGAGCCTAGGGCAACTCCCAATAGTTGACATCATGGCATTTGCACCCACTCCCGCCGTAGGCACATAAGACATAGGTGGAGGGCGTTGCGCCGCCGGAATCCTCGGAGCCTCACTAGTTAACACCGTGTGTGGTAAGGCATGCCTCGCCACACACAATGTCACCCGGGACTCCAAGAATGCCACACGACGCCGAGTCTCAAGCAGCTCTTGCGCCAACCTCACGAGTGGCTATCTAACCTATTAGTAAACTCCACCATGACCTTTGTTGCCATTCCCACTCCAACGTGATCCTATACACATTACTCCCTACCAACGGTCTCCGGGTAGGTAGTAATGGTGAGGGCTCAAGTCGGAGTAACACGCCGAGTCGTACTATGGCTAGGTATGCCGCTTCATTCATAGAAGGCGTCTATCGACGACCCACTACCCATATAGCTCCTCTCTCCTCACCGTGGGCCGCCTAGGAGGAATAAACACACGAGCGGCGCACTCCTTGGTGACTGGGCTCAAGCACGCTGAAAAACCACGTATCTCGGGCACCCTCAAACCGACAAACTCGAGTAAGGACTGCAAAGCCTCCTATCATACCCGAGTGCTCGGGACTCTCGACTCATGGCAAGGAACAAACCGGGCCATCTACAAAATACAAGACAAGATAAGCTTATAAACATAATTAGGAAGAGCGAAGAAACTACGAACAAGAAAATTAGCATTAGGCTAAATTCCATTATTAGTAGTTGTTTGCACCAAAATTTGGCAGATAGGGTCAAAATCGGCAGTCCAAGATCAACAAGATACGATTGGATAACGGATCAAGATATTTGGAAACAAAACAAGTTGTTAAGGAAAGCACCCTCCAAATAGAGGCCGATATGGATTCTATTCCTAACGTGTTGTACCAGAACTCTATCGGCCAATGGCTATAAAAGAGGTCTAGAGGTGATCAGAAAAGCTGCCCAGAGCCAACCAACCAATTCGCGTCTACTTTTCTTCTACTTTTCCGTCGACTAGGAGTAGTTCTTGTAATTTAGTCTTTGTAATCGATCTTGATCAATAAAGTTGCGCATCACCGATTGTTGATCTTCTTCAATTACACCCCAGGTTTGATTTATTCTGATTTTGTTGCGCATCGCCTTCTTCAGAATCAATCTACCTTTATCCTCTGATTAGCCTTGATCGGCTAATTAGACTTACCTTGTTACTTTGATCTTAATCGCTTCAAGCTGATTGGGTCTAATCCGATTGATCGTTACGATCGGCTTTTGAGTAAATTTTATATTTTACCTTGTCGGTTATAGGTCAAATCGACCGCACGCTCTTGAACGGTGTTAAATCGGTGTGTCTTCGTCGAAACCCTACCTCAAGTTTTTGACGCCAACACACTCTTTGCACGCCGGTGGGACCGATGGCTTCATCAAGTAAATAAATTCCGCCATCCGATCTCAACACAGGCTATAATCGCCCCACGTTGGACGATTTAACGACGAGCAGCGCAAGGAAATTGAAGATCAAAAGCGCTTGGAGGAGATGATCTGGGTTGTTACCAAAAACCCGACGCGGCATCACGCAATGGACCGCTTGCCGACGCCAATCCACTCGGCGATGCAGTGTCACCGACGGTTCGATAAGTCAATACCGCTCGCCCAAGCCGAATTATCGGCTATGATAAATCAATCATGCACCATGCTATGATAAATCAATCATCGGCTCTCGTTGCGACAATTAAGCCTATGATCACGAATAGCGTGAAAACTATAGCTCGGAGTTAGCATCATCCGAGGTCCGCTTGACTCAATGCAAGCCCCGCCAAGTTACTCGCTTTTTCAATAGCACAAAATACACAGAGTGCCTTAGTCGATCCTAAACCATCGGCTACAACTCCACTCCCACTATGATGCCGACTCAACCTACCGCCATGCTACCACGAGATCCTCTACGAATGGGGTAACACATTATCAGCGTACATCGATGTCGCTAAACTAAACGTGTCGGCTACTTTGCCGCCGTCAACTCCGTTTAATATTTTCCCACAATCGGTCTCACAGCCGATTGAACAAATTAGGCACGTACAATACCAAGAGCCGATTTTGCCCAGGAATCCGGTCCCTCACAAGGTGATAACCTACGCAGAGCCCTTTGTCCCTGTACGAGAACCACTGGCTAGGAGGTACGACGGGTATGAGCAGAACCAACAAAATCTGTCGGCTCAGTCTAACCGACAGCCCGAGTTTGTGTTAGTGTTATGCCCTTGAGGCAATCATTTAGATGATTGTAACATGACTATGTTTATGAATAATAATATGATTATTGGTCCAATGAATGTATATCATTGTATTGATCAACAAGTATGTGACTTGATTATGAAGCTCTTTACTTAATGATGTAATTCGATAAATATCTCTGATCGGATATCATCGATAGGACTACGATGAATAGATCAAGACATGTAGTGATCGATGATCATGCTTCATAGATCATGGGATATGGAGATATCATCTCTACATTGTGGACCATGTTGAAGAACATGGGTTAGATAGACCCGCTATGGGACACTGCGAGAATGTTTCATTCTTATGTGTCATCGCTGTATCTCATACCTAGAAGATGTATGATCCTTAGACACGAGATTGTCATATTCCCTACATGTGTAATAGTTTTCCTTGGGGCTATCAAACACTACTTCCTAACCGGATAGTTATAAAGGTAGCTTTCATGTTTACTATGAAACGTGCAGAGGAAGTGAGCAATCAAGATGGAATTTGCCACCCAATGAAACGGAGATATATGACAAGGCCACTCATGTGATATGATTAAGAAAGTGCATGGCCATGCCGTGATTGAGGAGTCAATCACAACTTATTAATATATCACGGATACGAGAGATGGATTGAATCATCAAAGGATGACATGCTTCTCGCCTTGAGATCCATCTTCATATACTTGGCAAAGGGATTATTACATGAGTTATTTTGATAGGTTACATTCGATTTGATCACAAGATGTTTGGGAGTTGGCATACTTTGCAAGAAGCCGCTACCAACTATTGGATTGAAAAGGAGTTTTCCAATCCATGTCCAAACATATGTGAACCTGCAGGTCACACACTTAATGGTGGGACGCATTAATTTGGATTGGATCCGTAATTAATGAACCTCGTGGGCTTAGCATTTGGTGGGCCCTGGTTTAGGGTTTCATCTCGTGGCTATATAAGGAGGGAGGAGGAGGAGGGAGGCGGTGTGTGCTTTCCACGGCTTAGGTTTGATTCACTTGAAACCCTAGCCTCCTCCTCTCGCGCCCTCGCCGAGCGACTAGGTGCTTGCACACACACGCGCGGCGTTCCATCTCTCGGACGTGTGGACTCTGCGGTG
The DNA here is from genome assembly GCA_036346275.1 of Otatea glauca. NCBI lineage: Eukaryota > Viridiplantae > Streptophyta > Magnoliopsida > Poales > Poaceae > Otatea > Otatea glauca. Next base: position 21,239,402 of record CM070729.1, read on the forward strand.
ACGCTGCTGCGATCGGCGTGGGAGGACGATCCACGGCGAGGCGAGGACGATCCACTACATCGACGCAACGATCGCGGCGAGGACGAACCACTACATCGACGCGAAGGATTCCGCTGCGCGCCTAGTGGTAATCTTATCTATGATCCCTTCTTGCAGTAGCTTTCGTTGCGTGGTAGTTTTTTTGTGCTAGCGTAGCATACCGCGTTTCCCTTCAGTTTGCACTCGGGGGGCAGAATACTAGTCATTGGCAGAGCCCCGATATCTTGTCGGCTAACAACATTAATTGGGCTGACCAAATTTCTACCGTGTTGATAGATCAATTCGGCTTACAGCCAAAGGGTAGAGTCATTGGATATAGAAAGCCTTATCCGGATTATATAGATCGCATGCAATATAATATCCACATGATTTTAAAGTTCCTGATTTTGCCAAATTTTCTGGGAATAATTCAGTCACGACCTTAGAGCACGTCGGACGCTTTATCGCTCAGTGTGGCGAGGCTTTCAATCGACGGGCTGAAAATTAGATTATTCCCCTTGTCTTTATCGGGAGCTGCTTTCACTTGGTTTACTAGTTTACCTCCAAATTCGGTTCATTTTTGGAACGATTTGGAAAGCCGATTCCATGAGTATTTTTCTCCCGTGATGCGGAACTCAGATTTGGATCTAAGTTACATCCAATGTAAGACCTGGGAATCGATAAATGATTATGTTAAGAGATTCAGAGAAGTGAGAAATAGGTGTTTTAGTGTTACCCTGCCTGATAATCAGTTGGCCGATTTAGCTTTCCAGGGGCTGATACCCCCATTAAGAGAAAAATTCGGCGGGCAGGAATTCACCAATTTAAGTCATCTCTTACAGCGAGTATCGGCTCAAGAAAGCCGTTTCTCCGATGATAACGGCTTCAAAGATGAATTGAAGAATAACAAAGACAAGATACAATCGGCTATAAAGGATGACCAACTAAAATTTGCAGAAGAGCCGACGATACAGCTGGACGCTGATCCTTTTCCAATTAACATGGTTCATTGCTCTAAAAAGAAGGAAAAGCCGACACAAGATGCAGAGCCTAAGGATCAAATTCATATATCATCGGCTATAAAATGACACGCTGTCGATGTACAATCAAATTCTGATGGCAATAAGACACTCATGATTACTGTTGGCTCTATACAAATAAAAGCCGACCGTGAAGGAAATTTTTCTAAAACAATCACACCAAAGAGTTATCAGGCTGACAGAGCATTGCCACTACGTAAGCCGATACAGAAGTCGAAGCCCACTTTTTCCCAACTACTAGCAAAATATGAAAGAAGGAATGGAAGGCCACGACGAAGTCCTCCACATCGGCGGTTAATGAATATCGCCAAGCGGCCCCGAAGAGCTCACCAACGTGCCCTTTTGGCAATTTTGTTGGGAGAGGATTAGCTTTGCCATCACCAAACACATGTCCGATGCGGTATTACCCATGTCAAGGTGATAGCGGCGATGGTCGGCTAAAGATAGAATTTCTAAGCCGACCATAAGTTAGAAACAAGACCAAGATGAAGGGTCTAACACTGCGGCTAGTATGGATCTGTTAGGAAAATATGTAAGTCGATCGAACCAAAGCCGAGATGGTGTCCTCCGTGTTTAAGCCGATCACAAAGAAGAAGACTTGAGCGACTAAGGACCCAAGAGATGAGGGAAGTGAACAAGAAAAACAAAGGGATAAAACTTTTAATGAGCTTCATTCGATTAAGATTGCGAGAAAGAGTGGAGGAAGAAAAATCGGATTCGCCAATGATTTTTGTTCGACGGCCGATCTAGTCTGAAAAATCATACCACCCGTCACCGTGATAGCCGATTTAGTAAGGAATCAACGTGGGATCGTAGTGTGCATCGGTTTGTCCAAGGTAATCGTTAGGTCTTGATTGGCTAAAACTCAAATACGAATATACGAGTTGGCCGACATCGACTGAAAGCCAAATTAACTCGATGCGCTTAAAAATTTGGCTATGATAAGAAAATATGTTCAAGTCGATGATGAAAATTTTTGAAGATAACATGTTATCTCCCAAAATGGGGGCATATGTTTGCAACAAAATTTGGCGATAGGGTCAAAATCGGCATCCAAGATCAACAAGATACGATTGATAACGGATCAAGATATTTGGAAACAAAACAAGTTGTTAAGGAAAGCACCCTCCAAATAGAGGCCGATACGGATTCTATTCCTAACGTGTTGTACCGTAACTCTATCGCCAATGGCTATAAAAGAGGTCTAGAGGTGATCGTAAAAGTCGCCTGCGAGCCAACCAACCAATTCGCGTCTACTTTTCATCTACTTTTCCGTCGACTAGAGTAGTTCTTGTAATTTAGTCTTTGTAATCGATCTTGATCAATAAAGTTGCGCATCGCCGATTGTTGATCTTCTTCAATTACACCCTGTGTTTGATTTATTACGATTTTGTTGCGATCGCCTTCTTCGTAATCAATCTACCTTTATCCTCCGATTAGCATAGATCGGCTAATTAGACTTACCTTGTTACTTTGATCTTAATCGCTTCAAGTTGATTGGGTCTAAGCCGATTGATCGTTACGATCGGCTTTTGAGTAAATTTTATATTTTACCTTGTCGGTTATAGGTCAAATCGACCGCACGCTCTTGAACCGTGTGTTAAATGCGGTGTGTTCTTTGTCGAAACCCTACCTCAAGTTTTTGACGCCAACAGTAGTGGACAGAGTTTTGTTTACTCCAAAATTAAATTTTCACACTTCTAACTAGCGACCATTTCTCCCCAAGGTTCCTACAACAAGATGGCTCGATAACATCTTTGTGAGACCCGCTCGATGAACAGAAACTCCATGTGATTACCGTGCTATTCCTGGATCGAGCTAGCACTCGATGTTTACAACATTCAGATCAAAATCATACACGCAAACATATAGAAGATCTTACATAACTGAAATAATTATACGAGTTTAGTACAAATTTAAACCATTTTATCGTGAAAAAAAAAAAGAACCAAAAGGAAACTAAAACTCCAAACGACCTTGCGGTTGCCCACTAAACCCTCGAGTAATCGACTAGGCAACCTAGAAGAGGCTATCGTCAAAACCCCGAGACACGCCTGAAAGAACGCGTCGTCCCAGAGATCGCGATCTTCTTCCTCCGAGACAATAGATGCAAGATTGAGTACATTGGTACTCAAGAAGACTTATATTGGTTCACGATGCAAATAAATAATTATGCAAGCTGAGCAATGGACAAAGCTATGGTTATTTTGCAATTGCATGAAACATTAAAAGAGTAAGCATAATAGATTGCAACATTGTATTTTAATAAAAGCAATTGAAAGACAGAATGATAAGCAAATATTCCAGATTTTCAACCAGTCTACCCGATCGCATATAACCCCGTGTCGATCCTTTGACACAAAAGATGGTTGAAAAACAGTTTCCAAAAGCCCAACCCATTTTGGAAATCACCAAAACTCTAGCATTGGGAGGATTTTCCTAAGTGCCCATTATCATGCGCGGCTAATCGATCGATTTTTCACTGCAGAGGTGTACACTTTACCCACAAGGAATGATCAACCTCTTTTGCCGTGCCGGTTAACACACTTCCTTCGTGTGTCGGCAAGGAGATCATACAAAGTGTTACATTATTTAGATATGGCTTTACACCGGCCGAGACGTTAACCTCGCCTCAAGACAGAGACACTCACCCAAGCCGTGGATCCACATTTATCACACACACACCACGTCTCTGTCCGGGGCAAGGCGTACACCGCTGCATTGGTATGTAGAAACCCCTACAGCATGCACTGACCGGACTGCTGTGCAATCTCCCGCCTTCCATAGATGCAAAGCCAAGTCTAAACAACTTATTAAGCTAAGACCCGCCATACAAGCCCTTGTGGTTGCACGAAAACATGGTTCTACAACATCCCATTTTCTCGGTCCTTAATCGACACGGCGATACTCCACCCTAGCTACGTGCATATCCTTTTGCACAATCGGCTAGCGCCAAATAATCACCCAGCGTCAAACCATAGTTTTGTTTAAGGGTTTTATCAAATTATCATCAACCAGTTCCCAAAAGATCATATGACGGTTGAAAAACTGAAAACTCCAACGAGACTTAAGCAGAATATTATTATGCTAGCGGTTATACCCAAACATGACATTAAATATGTCTAGCTCAATCTAAGGTTTACAAGGTTCACAAGTCCATACAGATTGAGACAAACCATAATTTACAGGATTAACTACGTTCTAACCCAAAATAGCACTTTTAGGGAATTATCCGGATGCACTGTATATAAGCAAAAGCAACATATAGTAGGTGAATTATCGGGCTCAACGTGATCAAGGAGTTGCTTGCCTTGCAAATCATCGTCAGAATAAAATCGGATCTGCAGAACCGTCTTCTTCTTCTTCGATGATGTCGGTCTCTACCGCCGAGAACAAGAAGAAAAGAGAATATCAAGAAACTCCAAATGGCAAAAAGAAAACAGACTGATAAATGGATAAGCAAAATCCGAACTAAACAGAAGGTTGCTATTCACGAATTATTTGATTTTAAACATCGAATTATAGATGCTAAAACTATTTGAAATGAAAAGATTGTTCAATTGCTTCTTTGGAGGATGCAACAGGCAAAGAAACAGAGCCCCTCTGTTCTTCTCAAAAGAACCAAAAAAAAGATGCTCTTGACAAACTATATCATCTAGGGTTATAAACCTAACAAGATTGATGCACATTAACTACAGAAATTAGAGTTTAAGTCTTGAATTAGCTAGAGCATACTTTAATTGTCAATTCTAATCAGTTCTTTTAACTTTTAGGGTTTGGATGAAACTTGAAAACTATTGTTGAAAAGGCTTGGTTGAACTCTAGACTTAGCTACAAAACTGGCTAAGGAAAGAGGACTAAATCATATCACTTAAGGTTATTACACTTTTGAAAACTAAGTGAACTAAAACTCTAAAACAGAATATTTTTGGAATCGTAGAACAAACTTTGGTTATCATTTATACACTATTCTTCCAAAAATATTTACTTGGATGAGTTATTTTACACATGGTTGAAAAAGCTTGATTGTTTCAATCATTCAAAGAAATCATAAAAAGTAGACTCATTCCCTTAGCTTGTTTTGCATAAAACCTTACAAAATGTCATTATTTTTCCAGAATCTACTAGAATATATTTATCATAAGTTGAAAAGGGCTATATGAACACAAAAATTGACTTATAACCTTTCAATCTTTCACTTTCATTTATTACTAAACCATTCAACATCTTTTATCCATTTTCTTCCGGACATCAGGGCATGATCTTAAAAACATTTTAAAAGTGAATTTGAGTTATTTTGAACTTGTTCATAGCAAATTACATCTATTTTGGTTATAACTAGTATTGTTTTTCTTAATTAAACAACTATCACATACACTTTTCCCTAAGCATTTTTCACATGAGAAACTCCCCATGATATATACCTCAACAGGATGAATTTATAACCATTCAAACTTTAATCCTTTCTTTTATTTACTTAATTTCATTTTCCTATTTAAATTTCATTTTCCTATTTAGTATTCATTTTTGAGCAAACATGATATATAATAAGGTATCATGGGAACATTTTGTTTATTTGGAATACTCATAACTCAGAGACTCAACAAAAATTTACTTTTCCTTAATTGGATCATCCCAAAAATATTTATTCATATCATCCTATTTACACTTAAGTTTCTCTTTAATTTTTTCTAAAATCACATTTTACTCAACTATAGAGATTTTTTCTATATTCTGAAACTACAGAATTTTATACGAATTTAGAAATTAGTTTCACTCAATTTGGCCAGATGATTCAAAAGTTACAAGCATTTGAATTTTGGCCGGTTTCTGAAAATCAACTAAAATTGAAAAATGCGCTTTCGATCGAGAAAACGGTTTCCTCAAGGCCAAAACTGAGTTCAAACCCAAGGCTCACGACATGTGGGACCCGCCGACAATGACTACGCACTGAGCACCGGACTTTTGCTCGCCGCCGCGAACTAGCTCGCACGCGCGAAATGGCAAGACCATGGGCACCAAAGACACCCGGCGCACCCATGGGTGGTATCCATTCGCCGGGAGGTGGCCGGGAAGGTGGCCGCCACCGTGAGGGTGCGGCGGCGCCATGGCTACAACGGCGAAACCTCGGCTAACGGCTACCATTCCGGTGAACTAGGGCTAGGCGAGCTACAGTGACCCTAGGGGATTCGAACTCACCGGATGGCTGGGTCGGAGAAGGCTTGCACCGAGCTGCCACCGTGCGCCGGCCGGGAGGAAGAAGAGCGGCGATGCGGCGGCGCTACGAGCGAAATGAAGCCAAAATGGCGAGTGATCAGTAACCCTTGCGTGCTAGAGAAGCTCGAGGTGAGGTCAATTCGGAAGATTGGGGAAAGACTCACCTGATTCCACGTTTTCCCCCCTTTCGAGTTTCTCCGGCTCAGCGAGGAAGATGACTCCCCTTGAGGCTCTCGGCTCGGTAAAATAGAAAAGTGAGGAGCAGCAGAGCAATGCGACGCGAGCAGGAGACTTAAAGCTGAAGGAGATTGATCGCTTTTGCGGTTTTGGGCGAACGGTTCGGTCGGTTCGCTTCTGTGCTGAGTGCAACCCGAGCACAAGCTCGCCTCCAAAATGGCTCAGCCGGGATCAAGTGGGCACAGGTGAAGAAGATATGGCCGCGACGTGGAGGGCGACGAGCTCGGCCGGACGGGAGTGGTTGAGTCGGACGATGCAGCGCAGGGCATGTCGGCGACTCGCCTCAGCCGGAAAAGAAGAAAGGGGGAAGGAACACACCATGTGAGGCTGACGAGTGGGGCCGGGGCCCACTGGCAGCGAGACACGCTTCGCCTCAGCTGACCAGCTCGTCAACGATTCAACAGGGCCGGGCCCACTTGTCGGCGAAATAACGATTTTAATGTGATAAGACAGAATGGGAAAATTCTAGAATTTGGATTTGTTTAAGCCCTAAAATAATTCCAGATTTTTCCAAACTTTTTGACCAAGGCTTACTGATAGTCACACGCCTACTGAACAATTTTGAGACAAAAACTCCTTTTGGACAATTTATTAAAATTCTGACATTGTACCCTGGTTCTAAACTTTGATTTCGGTTTTTAATTTAATTACCGGTTCATTCTCTAAGATTTATTTTTTTGAAACTTTTTGGAGAGGTTCACAACCTTATAATTGAATTACTGTAAACTTTTCAGATCAAAAATATGAGCCATTATTTTATAAAAATTCTGACAATCATTTTCCTTACATTCTGGACCCACTGTATTTGAATTTTTAAGAGGCTTATTTCAATTCATTTAATTATAAAAATTTTACCAGTGATGCATCATATCTCCAGGGATTTATATAAATTTTCATGGCTTTTCTTGACATTGGTTATTTTTCTTCCTACTTTTTTATTCACCGTTTTTAGTCAAAAAGTAGATACATATTTCATTTAACTTGCCCCTAAGTTTATAATAATTCTACTTACTGATCAAACATTATGACCAGCTCAATAGAACTCATAGTAAAATTTTCTAAATTTTATTTTCATCTTTTTACCTTTTTCTTTGTTTTTTTTTGTTTTTTTCTTTTTATTTAATCTTTTCGCATAACACAAAAGTCTAAGAAATTCTAATTGGAGCAAATAACACCTAGAACTTCAGGACCATTTATATTTAAAATTTAAACTATTTATTTTTCACTATTCCAAACTTTCAGGATGTTACATTAATTGTCTGATTTTTGATCTTCTTATCTTTGTGTCAGCTCAAGACTCTGCTATTGTAAAGCTCTAGGAGCAACTTAAAGCTTCGGAGGTCTCCAAATCGAAGTCGGAGAAGGAGCTAGAAGGTACGATCAGCAGCTTGGCCCTCCCATGCCTTCATTGCCTTCTTGGCACCTCTTAATACTCTGTCTTGCAGATTATAAATTCAAAACGCGGGCACAATACGCCGTTTTTAACGAGAAGGTCGAAGCCCTCGAAGTGTCTTGTACAATGCTTTGCGAAGCCCCGAGCCATTACTGAGCTTGCTTCATCCCGAAGGCGAGAGACCGCTTAGCAGGGACCAGGTTATCTCCCAGCTGCAGGAAGCCCCCAAGGAGCTCAAGATACTCCTGAAGGAAACGGCGACCAACGGTGCTAGCCAGGCTCTGGCGATCACCAAGTCGCTCTATCTCCGAGTGGATCTTGAAGCTATTAAGGACGGCTACGCCTGCAACTTGGATGAAGATCGGGCCGCCGAGCTCTGGGAGGAAGTCAAGGATGCCTCTATGGCTCAATGGCTGTTGTAGAAACTCTGGAGCTGTAAACGAAACTTATAAAAATGTTTCTTTGGTCCTGCAAGTCTTCTTTTTTAGAAATGCTATTATGCTTCATGAGGCCATCTGAGTGGTTTTTGACGTATCATATCCGACTAATCCAGCCCCCAGGCTCCGAGACATGGTTCATGACGCATGTCTCAAAGTCTTAAATCGTAGGAGCGAAGCACTCAGACGCATAAAACATAACAAGATAAAACGAAAATAACTTTAAGAGTGAACATTCATTCATAAAGGAACTATTGAATTACAAATTTCAAGTGAAAAAACGACGTAGTTGTTCTATGTTCCAAGTGTTACTGATAGTTGTGCCATCTTCGCGCTTTAGCTTATAAGCCCTAGGGCGTATCGCCTCATCGATGACGTAAGGGCCTTCCCAGCTTGGGGAGAGCTTATGCTCGCACTTCTGATTCTTTCTAAGGACCAGATCTCCTTTGGAGAATGCGCGGCTCCTTATATTGCGTCTGTGATAGCGACGTAAGCCATGAAGATATTTCGCCGACTGAATTGTTGCGACATCCCTAGCTTCTTCCAGTCGGTCGAGGTCTTCTAGCCGGCTCTCTTCCGAAGTGGCTTCTTCATAACTTCGAACCCGCGGGGATCCGAATTCTAACTCGGTGGGGAGGACCGCCTCTGAGCCATACACCAGGAAGAAAGGTGATGCCGGTTGCTCATTGGGTGGTTCGCAGCCTCCAGAGTACCGAAGGCAATTCTTTGACCCACCGAGTGGCGTATGGTTTGATACGATCGATAATCCTTGCCTTTAGGCCTTGTAAAACCATTCCGTTGGCTCGCTCAACCTGCCCATTACTTCGGGGGTGTGCTACTGATGCGAAGCAGATTTTTATGCCGAGTTCGCCGCACCAGTCTTGAAATATGCCACCTCTAAATTGGGTGCCATTATTCGTGATGATCCGGTTTGGTACGCCGAATCTAACCACGATTTCATGGAAGAATTCTTTGGCCTTTGCAGCCGTGATTGTGGCGACTGGCTTGGCCTCAATCCATTTGGTAAATTTATCGACGGTCACGAAGAGATGAGTATAACCGCCTTGAGCCTTCTTCAAAGGTCCTACCATATCGAGCCCTCAGACCGCAAATGGCCAAGTGATTGGAATGGTTTGTAGTTCCTGTGCCGGTTTGTTCATCTGTCGCGCAAAGAACTGACATCCTTCGCATGTCCGGACAATGTCCTCCGCATCAGTGATGACAGTCAGTCAGAAAAATCCCTGACAATAAGCCTTACCAACTAGGGTTGATGACGCCGAGTGATTCCCGCAGACTCCCGAGTGGATCTCCTTGAGGAGATCTCTTCCTTCTTGTTCTGATATGCACCGTCATAGTACACCAGAGGATCTCTTGCGATAGAGTTCTTCCCTGATCACCACATAGCTCTTGCTTAGGCGCATTATTCGTTCGGCTTGCACACAGTCTTCGGGTAGTTCGTCCTTCGTCAAATAGTCCAGATATGGAGTTGTCCAATCGGGGGTAATGATTAGGACTTCATCTTCAACGTTCTTCTCCGCCGGGGCGTCCGGTTTTGACTAAGCGCTAATCGTGGGCTTATGAATTTCTTCGATGAATACTCCCACGGGCACTGTAGACCGGCAGGATCCCATTTTTGCTAGCTCGTCGGCCGCTTCATTGTCCCGGCGGAGCACATGAACGAGTTCCGTGTCACAAAGTTGTCTTCCGCTATGCACCTCCGGCAATGGCGCCATGTTGTCTTCGATGCAGGACCACTCTTTTTGCACTTGATTGACCACGAGCATTGAATCTCCGCGGACCGCCAAGCGTTGAATACCGAGCGATATGGTGATACGGAGCCCATGGATGAGTGCCTCGTACTCGGCAGCGTTGTTCGATGCGGGAAAAAGTATCTGTAGAACGTACCTCAACCTTTCTCCACTTAGTGATATGAGCACAATACCAGCCCCCGCGCCACTGAGCATGAGGGAACCATCGAAGTACATCGTCCAGTACTCGAGTTCCTTGATGACCGCCGGGTTTTGAAGTTCCGTCCATTCGGCCGTGAAGTCGGCGAGCACTTGAGACTTGATGGTTGTGCGAGGCTTGAAAAGGATATCAAAAGCTCCAAGCTCGACTGCCCATTTTGCAATTCTCCCAGTGGCCTCCTGGTTGTGGGGAATATCTCCTATTGGGAAGGAGGTGACCACCGAAACAGTATGTTCTTGGAAGTACTGCTTGAGCTTGCGAGATGTAAGGAGTACGGCATATAATAATTTCTGTACTTGCGGATACTGCACCTTAGATTCACTCAGGACCTCGCTGACAAAGTAGACCGAGTGTTGGATCTTCCGACGTGGGTCTCCTCCTTTCACGATGACCGCAATACCGACTACATGAGTCATTGCCGCGATGTAAAGTAGCAGATGTTACTCTGGCATCGGTGAAACCAAGATCGGGGGCGTCGTTAAGAAGGTCTTCAAATCTTCAAACGCTTGATGTGCCTCTGGCGTCCATTGGAACTTGTCCTGCTTTTTGAGAAGTTTAAATAATGGCATACCTCGCATAACCAGTCGGGAAATAAACCTGCTGAGTGCGGCCATGCATCCTGTAAGCTTCTGGACGTCCTTCTGGCAAGTCGGCGGTTCCATATTTGATATGGCCCTGATCTTCTCTTCAACCCGAATGCCATCGTGGTATAGCAAAATGCCCCAAAGGGCGTGATGAACAAAGTCTTGATATGATCTTCCACCTTTAGGCGAATCGGGTAGTACCCTGAGTAGGCATCAAGGAAACTCAGGATCTCGCACCCGGCAGTTGAACCAACCACTTGATCAATCCGAGGTAACCCGAAAGGATCCTTCGGACATGCCTTGTTGAGATCAGTATAGTCAACGCACATGCGCCAAGTTTTATTCTTCTTTTGAACTAGTACAGGGTTTGCCAACCAATCGGGATGATACACTTCTTTGATAAAACCTATAGCTAAAAGCTTGGTGATCTCCTGCTTGATGGCGTTTCGGCTATCTAGAGTGAACCGCCGAAGCATTTGCTTGATTGGCTTTGCCTTTTCGTCGACGTGCAGAGAATGCTCGATCACCTCCCTAGGAACACCCGACATGTCGGATGGTTTATAGGCAAAGATGTCCTTGTTAGCCTGGAGGAAGGTGACGAGCGCGCCTTCCTATTTATCCTTGAGCCCTAACCCGATCTGGGTCGTTTTGGATGAGTCGGATGGGTCGAGGATGATTCTCTTGGTTCCTTCGCCAGGCTTTATCCCTAATGTGGCCTGCTTCTTGGATGGGACATCGCCTTCTTCCTGCAATATGGCAGCCTCTGCCTGGACATTCTTCAGCTCGGTAGCTGCCTCCTGCAGCTCGGCAAGTTCACAATTCTCTCGGTCGCATTCCAGAGATCGCTTGATGTCGGTGCGAACCGTGATGACGCTTCTGGGTCCCGGCATCTTCATCATCAAGTAGTTGTAGTGCGGGATGGCCATGAACTGAGCCAGATCGGATCTTCCCAAGATAGCGTGATACGCTGTCTCGAAATCCGCTACCTCGAAATTTATATATTCGGTCCGATAGTTGTCTTTGGTACCGAAAGTGACAGGGAAAGAAATCTGCCCGAGTGGAAACGAAGACGCCCCAGGGATCACCCCGTGGAACGGCTGAGAGCTCGACCTTAGCTCGGAGCGGGGGATGTTCATATCATTGAAGGTTTTGACGAATAAGACGTTGAGTCCGCTCCCTCCATCGATCAAGACCTTCTTGAGCTTTACATTGCGAATGACAGGGTCGAGCACTAGAGGGTACTTACCCGGATGCAGAACCCGGTTGGGGTGATCCGAGCGATCGAAGGTGATCGGGACCTCAGACCACTTCAGATACTGGGGGGTCGCGGTTCCACCGCATTGATCTCCCAAGCGATGAGATTTTGCTTCCGCTTGGACTCGTATCCGGTGGATCCCCCGTATATGTAGTTTAGCTCTTGCTCGGGCTCTTGATAATCGTCCTTGCCTGGAAGGTCTTTCTTCTTAGCCGCATCATCCTTCACGGGGCCACCGCTTGTTGCTTTCCGCAAAAACGCCTGTGGTGAAGCGCTTTGGCGCGTGCTTTCCTTAGGTGGAAAGGACAGATCGCATCCATAACAGAATTATAATCGAGCACCTCTCTCCGTGTGACTCGGGACCAGTTGCGTTCTGTTACCGCAACTAGCTCCTCGCCTTTCCGTTTCTTGTCTTTGTGCTTGGAGGACTCGGTCTTGTCGCCTTTGCTCTTCTGTTGTGGGCGGTCTTCTTGGTGCTCGGCCAGGGCATCTGAGGCCGTGGCATAGCGGTCGGCCAACATGAACATCTCTTTTACGGAGGCCGGAGGTTTCCTGAACATTTTCTTGATTAGATCAGGATCACTTACCCCTTTTGAAAGGCTGCCACCACCACAACGTCAGATACTTCCCTGATGGTGTTCTTCTGCATGAAACGCCGAATGAAATCTCTCAGCGTCTCGTCCTTCTTCTGGTGAAGCTAGTATAGGTCCCACGGAGTGCCAGGCCTCTCGTAGGTTCCCTGGAAGTTCACGATGAATTGATCGCAAAGATCGCTCCAGGAGTCCACCAAGTTTGCACGAAGTCCCGTGAGCCATGCTTGAGTCGAGGGGGTGAGATTGACTAGCAGATAATTCGCCATCACATTCTGATTGCCCCCGGCTGCTTTAACTGCCAGGGCATAGACCTGCAACCAAGCTTCCGGATCTCGCTCCCCGTCAAACTTAACGATGCCCTTAGGGTTGAAACCTTCGAGCCATACCACTCGGTGTAGCCGAGGAGTGAATGCTCGGATCCCGTCAATGGATCTCTCATCATGATGAGGGGGAGAACGGCGTGGCGAGCCTCTGTCTCAGCGATTGTCTTCAACGTGTCGGGGTGGAGTTCGGCGCAGCGAGTCCATGACTCGGCGATTGTCGTCGTTCTGACCCCAGCGATGATGATCTCTATGGTCGTCGTAGTCATCGTACCTTCGATCACTTTGTCGATTGTGGCCGGTGTCGAAGCGCTCGTAGTCGTCATGGCTCCCGCGTCGTTCTTCCTCGTCCCGCTCTTGACGTCTGGCGGTGATGTCTTGGCGGAGATCGCGGTTGAGAATTCGTGAGCGTCTCCGACTGGTGGTGTGAGGCGCCGACTGCCGGTATTCCGACTGGTCGCAGTCCGACTTCTAGCGACACGAGTAGCCACGTGGGAGCGTGAGTGCGCCTCCCCTTCCGACCTTTCTCGATTCTACTGAATCGTTGCCGCCGTCAAGGTTTCAAATTTCGGTTTCGGAATAAATTTCGCCCCGGGCCGGATAACGAAATTTCGGCGAAATTTTGAAATTTCAGAATTATTTCGGAAAAAAATTGAATTTGAAAATTCAAATCCGGTCCAATCCGGAAAAAAAAACCGAAATTCGGCGAAAAAACCCGAAATTTTGGGCGAAATATCCGAAATTTTGGGTTTTTTTCACTGGCTGAAAAGTGGTCTAAACTTTATCGAACAATTTTGAAATTTGTTTTGGAGGTTCCTGACACAATGCTAATATTCTCACAAAAATTTCAGCTGATTATCACACCTGAGGAATTTTTAAAAATTCGGAGAGTGGTACTGTCCTGATAAAACACTGACCGACAAGTTTGATCGGAATGGAAAATGGTACAAATCAAGTTATAAACTGTTGAAATTTTTTGTGCATGGTTATGATCCATAACTAATGTTCTCATAAAAATTTTAGCTGATTATCACATGTGACAAAGTTTTAAAAATTCGGCGAGTGGCGCTGTCCTGATAGAACACTGACCGACAAGTTTGATCCGAATGGAAAATGATACAAATGAAGTTAGATACTGTTGAAATGTTTTTTGCATAGTTATGATGTATCTATAATGCTCTCATAAAATTTTCAGATGATGATCAAACTGTATGAATTTTTAAAAATTCAAACAGTACTACTGCCATGTTAAAAGGCTTACCGGCAAACATGAACAAAATGAAAAATTATGTAGACCATAATTTTTTTTGAAAATTTTAAAGAATGGTGAAAAGGAAGTTATTAATATCCCATAAAAATTTTGATTCATGATCACACTCCAGTGAATTTATAAAATTCTTACAAAGCACAGTACCATTTATGTTCTTTTCTTTTTTATTTTTGAAATATAATATAACAAACGAAGTTAAATGCTTACATAGATTTGATTGACCAAACAAACAAAGTTAAATTTTTTTAAAAACTTTATATAATGTTACTGAGTCAATTATTAATCTCTCAAAAAAAATTTAGATCATAATCACAGTCAAGAAAATTTATAAAATTCTGACAATATAATTGTCCCAATTATGTTCATTCTGTTTTTGATTTTTTAAAGATAACAAATGAAGTTAAATTATTTTGACATTTTTTATGTATTATCCTAATATACTAAGTATAGTACCATAAAATTTTCAGATTATTATCATGCTTGTACAATTTTATAAAAATCTAACAGTGTTTCTGCCAAAATTTTAAAATGTTTAAAAAATTAGGTTTTTCAACAAATTTTCATAGGAGATGACTTTCCTAAGGGTTATTGGACCAAATCCGGTCAAATACAGCCCTAAAACTTTCAAAACCGGCCAAAAAACACGAAATTTCATCGAAATTTCGCCAAAAAAACAAAATTTCGGATTTTTACTGTAGCATTTTCAAAAAAATTTAAATTTTTTTTCCGGCCGGTACTTGAGATCTCGGGGTGGTCCAAAATCTGAAATTTCGCCAAAATTCGTCGAAATTTTGAACCTTCCGCCGTCACCATGGCCTTGATGGCCACGATCGGGGCTACCGTGCTATCAGACGCAATCATTGGATCCAATGTATCAAGAATCGTCTTGGAGGCGACGACGTTCTGCAGCAGTGTATGGAAGACAACTTGGTCTCCCAACCTGGACTGCAGGATGTCCTCGTGGACATGGCGCCGCGAAATCGAAGCGATCGCGTCTGTACCTCCTTCCCCTTACGAAGTAGACGATCTTCCTCCGCAGCCTCTATAACCTCTTGCTGGCGTTGGAGATCGGTCTTCTGCTCTTCTATGGCGAAGATGCCACGAAGATCGTAGCAATTCCTTGCGTCACCGACTGGTTTGTCGGCCAAGTCAAAGTGACATACCTGAGGTGGGTCGGCCTAATCTTTACCAGATTGGATCTGGTTCAGGTCCAATGTCGGGACCCGAATATGCAAATCCGGACCCTCTGTGTATTCAGCACTAGTCCAGGATCACACTAGTGCACACAGTCTCAACATAGATGAAATATCACAATCATACACAGCGGAATAATAAATAAAGACTTCATCTATTAATATAGAACTATTGAACGACCTTGAGATCAAACTTACACTTGTGAGGCCTTGGTGGCTTCAACTCAAAATAAATAAACAGCATCGTAATGAAGAACGTCGACGAATCCCATCAATATGCCACAGGCAACTGACAAGGTTCAACTCCTAGATATTCGCCTCCTCGTGGAACTTCTCCTCCTTCGAAGTTGTAGTCTTCTCCTCAACTGATGATTTTGTGTGTTGCAAGGGGTGAGTACATAAAGCACTCAACAAGTTGTGCACAGAAGGCAAGTCTAGTATTCTATATGCATGGCTTAGTACAAAGGTATGGCTATCATGGCTATTTTGCAGTAAAGCAGCATTTATAAAAGAATACAATAAATAGATTGAAATTGCAGTAAAACAAATAATAATAATAGATAGATCCAACATTTGACAAGTAAACCAAGTTTCCAATCCTAAGTCAATTTATATTTTCCATGGCATCCTGCCATCCCAATAAGTTTTGTTTAACAAAAGTCTAACCCTTGACTGTAATTCCCGAGCATTACTCAATACCGCGAGCACGGCTATTCGAAGAGATTCACACTCTGCAGAGGTTATGCACTTTACCCACACGACATGATCGTCCCTTGTTGCCAAGCTATTAGCACACTTTCTTTGGTGTGCCGGCAAGGTAATCATGACAAAGCCTTTACAATGCTCTGTCTAGACCTCAGATCGCCACGAGGTTTCAACACGGAAGGGACTGGTTACTACACTCCGACGCCTCTTGCGCCATGTGAGTCTACCCGCACACTGAACTCACTATACACCACAAGAGTATCAAATCTAGACATCACAAATTAGTCGGCTAGGCTGTCCCATTCCAAACGTGTGGTTGCAAGTAAGACTCAGTCAAAGGCTTGCAAGGTTAAGTCCTTAGGTGACTAGGCAAGACTTCCACATACCCTCCGCCAAATCTGTCCACCTTGGCAAGACCGCCTCGCCACTTGCCCCAATCTAAATCATTACCACCCCAGTTGATTACCAAGCACCACATGCTATCAACAAGTCAACCTCGTTGTGTGACATCCACTCGTCACCACAACGCAATCCCATTGTGTGACCACACCTGACACACAAGTTCATAACATTGTTCCATATTCCATTAGTCAAGATTAATCAATGATGATTCAACACATGTGATGACATGGCATGGCTAAGCAATCTACGACAGTCTAACCAACCCATGTTGATTATCAATATTAACCAACTATTAATTAACCATCCTAGGGTGACAATTAGATCATGACATACAATGGCAAGGTAGGGTATAGATCAAATTGGTATAATAGCTAAGTCCCAATTTAATTTGAAACAATTGTATACTTGAAATAATATGCAATAGGGTAAAACAAATATAGCAATTTTATAAACATGAGTTCAACATGATCAAAGCACAACTTGCCTGGTCCTTGCGATTTCTACTGTTCTTTACTCTTTATCTTTGATTCTTGATCTTCGATCTTCAATCTTTACCTTTTTAATCTTCAGCTCCTTAGAACAACTTTCGGGCGATGCGTCTAACAATTAAAGAAGAAGCAAATACAAACCAACTCAAAAGATAAATCAAATAAAATCTAAATTGAGAACGGATAGCATTGGATCACAAAGGCTTAGATGAATTTAGGAACTTGAATGGATTAAATCAGAGATTAGACAAAAGAGAACGAGCTTTCGGAATACACCGAAAAGGAAAAGACTGATAACTGAGAAAGAAAGGATAATATTCCAAATAATATTTCTTCTAAAGTTATTATCTTGATTGGATAGACAATGACATATGGACTCTCGATCTATAAACCGGGTCCATAAAGATACGTTAGTTCGCAATGAACTAAACTGATGCTCAATGCCGACTTTTGTTGACCAAACAGATACACAGTCGAACAAAAGAAAGATAGACTAATAGATTAGATATGGCACAAGGATATGACATATGGCCAATGGTCTATCGACCAAGTCCACGAATGACTTCTAGGTCAATGGCAGATTAGATTTTCAAGACTAGGATATGGACAAGCGGGGTCGACATTCATGCGATTCGATTTGAGTTCAGTCATACGTCGATCAAAAGGCTTGACGATGACAAGGCAGCGAGGAAATGAAGACAAGGCTAAACTCATAGGTGATGGGGTTAGATTACAATAAGATGATAGAGAGGATGATGATATTGCACTAGGGTTTTTGCGAGCATGCACACATGCGATGATAGCGAAGCGACGACAGGACACACATGCAAAGATAAGATGTCGATTATCGGTACAATGATATGGTAGCAAGGTTATGATATGGCTCAGATTGATCTGCGAGTTGCGAGGTTTACATGACATGATGCATCGTCAACGACAGATTGGACCCAAGGTTAAGTTAGGGTTTGAGAGGAATGACTCGCGGATAGATCCACTTGTCATAGGGATAGGATAGGTAGGGTTGGTTCTACGATAAAAGATTACCAAGGGTGGCTAACTGAAACAAGATCCGATAATGAAAGGGACTAGATCGAAGACGACGGGTAGATTCTAGAATATGGCATTGATGGCAACCGAAGACCAAATGAACTCTAAAGATAGGCAAACCAGATAATGATGACCTACTGGACATGACGACACGACCAAGGTGAACTAAGATGGTTGGCGGCAAAAGACGG
Organism: Otatea glauca; assembly: GCA_036346275.1. Classification (NCBI taxonomy): domain Eukaryota; kingdom Viridiplantae; phylum Streptophyta; class Magnoliopsida; order Poales; family Poaceae; genus Otatea; species Otatea glauca. The sequence goes on from CM070729.1 coordinate 21,257,760, forward strand.
CGTAAGATCGATTTAAAGGCGCGCTAACGAATATTAAGATTTTCGGTTGATGGAACAGCAAAGGGGAAGTGAGCACCACGTAGAACGCGGCGAGATGAGCTCAACGGTATAAGAGGATTTGGCGGCAACCCTATGGACAGATCACAAACTACCGATGACCGGCTGCTAAAGCTAATAGATCAAACTGCAACAACTATTAAAATAATGGATGAAACCTAACCAAATTTTACAGAGAGCTATCTGGGACCCTAAGGCACAATATGACATGAAAGGATCAGAGATTTACCTTCTGGATCAACAGGGAACGCACGAGGAAGTTTTCAGCTGTACATACGCAGTCTGATGGGGGAAGATTGAATTTTCTGCAGAAATCTCATGGACAAAACCTTGAGTTAGGGTGAGCACCAAGTATAGGACATCAAGATGAGTCTAAGTAAAAATTTCACGGTCAAATTCTCAAAAACGAAGGAGAACGGGCCACGGGAAAATTGGAGATTGGAACGGCCATAACTTTTGATTTTGCAGATGAAACTGCACCAAATTTGGTGGAGAGCTAGATTATACCATAAGTCATGAGATGACATGAGAGGATTTCAGAAAAACCCACCAGAACAATGGGGAACGTGATGCCAAGATCGGCCGATGAGGGCGGCGCACCGGAAGACGACGGCTGCGATTTTTCGGGTTTGGGAGGTGCTCTGTGAATTAGGGTTGAGTGGGAGGGGTCTTAGGATACTTATATAGGCTAGGGAGTCATACCAGACAAGGAAACACGAAGAAAAACCGGATTTGGATTGAAAACGGATCGGATAAACACCTGACGCGCAATGAACAATAAACGATGACGTGGCGCATTGTGGTGCGTCGGATGTGGATCGGAGGGCTGCGGCTTGGCGGCGACGTGGCTGGCTCGGGAACTGACACGTGGATTTAATCCAATTTCTGAATTAAAAAAATTCCAGAAATTAAAATAATTCATTTAGAGCAATAAAAATACCAGAAAAATTCTAAAAAATTATAGAAACTATTTTAAGACATTTGGAGCTCGAATAAAATATTTTTAACCAAAATTTATTTAAAATTTTGCAATATTTATTTAAATTTAACAAAAGGCTTAATTTAAATTAATTTCCAGATAAATCCAAATGAATAGCAAACAAACTCTGAAAAATCTCAAAAAATACAGAAAATTCCTTGAAGCACAATGAACTCAAATAAAACTAAATTTATTTTAATTGAAGTTTATATTAGTCAAATTAAATTATTTTAGCATTAGAAAATTCTAGGTTAAGCTTTATTAAAGAGAGAAAATCAGCGGGTATTTTTGAAAAGATGAATTAAACAAAAGATTTTAAAAACCCAAATTTTGGGATGTTACATCCAGCAGCATAAGCTCTCCGCAAGATTCGCGATTTAAGTCCAAGCTCAAGCGGAAAGTCCGCCAGAGATGAAGGTGGCGTGATTCCGCCGATCACTGCCATCGAGTCTGTAGGAAAAGATTATAGCGCTTCCCCTACCTGGCGCGCCAACTGTCGACTTTTGTAATCGGTAATAAATTTATGGGGCAGGCGCTAGATCTCAAACTCGAAGGTCACACAAGACAAGGGTTTAGATAGGTTCAAGCCCTCGACGGTGGAGGTAATACCCTAATCCTGTGTGCTGGGATTATGTGGATCTCTTGGATCTAAGATTGCTCAAAGCGCAATGTGCTCTGGGCGAAAGGCAATGTGTGTTCTCAAGCTTGATTGCTCGATGCCTCTGTTGTTGCCCGCCGTCTCCTTTATATAGTGGGGGTGGGCGGCTTACAGAGTCTTGATCGGTTAGGAGATTTCGATCGGTTATAGGATTCTAGTTAGTTACAGGATAGAGTTTACATCTTTATCTATCCTATTCACGAATCGGATTACAACCGTATCTTTTATATCTAAATACATATTCAACTGTCTATAGGATGTACCCCCTTCCATACGGCAACACAGCGTGGCGGGGAGCTTATCCTTTGGGCCTTCTACTTGGGCATGTCTTCTCCTCGGGTGATACTGGGCCGGTCATGAAGATACCTGGTTTCATATATTCCACAAGCATCTTAACTCCCATGCATCCTAGGTTAGATCGAAGTTCTGATCCAAGGGATTGGACCAAAATTATGCACTTAAGGTTCATAACATCTATCCCACTCCCAACAGCAAAATCTCGAGAAATAAAGGAATGCGAAGCTTTGGAATTAAATAAAACTGTTGCAGGTACTGAGTTAACTAGGAAGTTACCCAGTACGATGTCCGATGCTTCCTAGGCTTCGTCTGTTGTGATATGGTTAACACGACCTCCCATCGTGGCTTGTGGCGTAGCTCCAGCTTGAACAACTCCACAAGTTCATTCTTGGTGCAGGCGTCTAGGCGGGTGTAGGACCGAGGTTGAAACGAACATGTGTAACACCTCCTCTTTTAGGACAGTTGTTCGCAAAATGTCCTGGCTCATTGCAACTAAAACAATGCCTGACTATCGACTATTGATTTCCTCCTTGAGCATTGTTCGCCTGAACAGGGGTTTGGAAGTTCTGTCCACTAGGATGCGGTGCAGGAGATGATGTCTTGAATATAGCTTTGGGCTAAAATCTGACAAACTGGTGAGGTGCAACTCTCACTCTCTGTTGTCCCTAATGAGCTCTCTGTTGTGCTATTCTACGCTTGCGGTTGTCATCCAGCTCCTTGCGCTTATCTTCTAGAATAAGAGCCTTGTTGACCAGCTCTTGAAAATCAGGAAAATTGTGGGTAATCAACCCAACCTGCAGTCTAGAATTTCGTCCCTTCTTGAAGCGAGACAGTCTTGCCTTGTCTGTTGCAATGTCTTTAGGTGCATAGCGAGCAAGCTGAGTAAACTTGTTCAAATAATCTGCCATAGTCTAGCCTCCCTGCTTGATAGCTCTGAATTCTTCCTTCTTTAAATCCATGAAACCTTCAGGAACATGGTATTGGCAAAAAGCAGCATAAAACTCTTCCCAAGTAATCTCTTGTGTGTTCTCCTGTGATGCACAATAATTCTCTCGCCAAACAACAGCTGTACCCTCAAGTTGATGAGAAGTATAAAGCACCTTCTCATTCCCGACACACTAAGTGATGTGCAGCTTCCTTTCAATTTTCCTAAGCCAATTATCTGCCTCAATTGGGTTAGCATTCCCAGAGAAAGTAGGCGACGAGTCGTCATGAAGTTCGACAGCTTAGAGTATGGACGACTCTGATTTTAGCAGCTTGGTTCGCATTGTTGGCAGTTGCTTGATTGGTGAAGTGCTGCATTTGCTGCATCATGGTTTGCATAAGCTATGTTTGTGCAGCAAGAAAGGCTCCAAAGTTACTCATATCAACTGGTGGTGCTGGTTGCGGAATTGGCATCTTGTTCGGGTTCTCGCTTGAACGGGTTCTACTTCCACTGGCTCCATTGTTACCGCGAGTCTGAACCATCTATTGATCACTCCAAGGTTTAAAGATAAGAAGGAAAAGCATAGACAAGTAATATAAGAACTTATGTGGGAGAAAAGTTTTAAATCCAAACTCCAAATATAAAGACTTTATTAAATAATTGGTATGGTTGCTCACAAGTGCCTAAGAGCAGTGCAACACATACTACACACTCAAAAGACAATCAAAACTCTCATTTAACCTAAGCACTCAATACTAACGTCTAAATGGCGACTCTCCAAATTTAGACTCATGTGACTTACACACTTGAGTCACTACTACTAGACTAAGACACTGCCTAATCACTAAGCCATCCAGGATGTGGTCCTCCAGGAGAGTAGTGCGGCAGGTGGCACAGCATCGGTGCAAACTGGTTCTGATGACCGAGAGTCTCATTGAAGATGCAGACTCCTACCCCTCCGGCTCTGGCTCGACCTCCTCTAGGTCCTCCTCAGACTCCTCTTCCTCCATCTTCAGCTCGGCTTCTTCTTCCTTGAGATAGAGGGCCTCCTCCAACTCAGCAATCCGCTTAGCGGCCATCCTCCTCGTCCCTGATCCTGTCCTCATTAACAACACCTCCATGTGGATGATACTTGAACACCATCGACTCCAACTCGGTGACATAGTCTTGAGCGAAACGGTGGAGTGCTAGGCATGCAGACTCTTGAATCCCCACCTCAAACGTTGATCTCCTCACCAAGATGTTGACAGGGCGGCGTCCCGTTGTGTTCTCCCTGGCATAGATCGTGACTTTGCAAAGTGTATCTCGTAGATAGGCCTATCAAAACCTCTCAACAGCTGCAACATCTTCCACAGCTCGGTTGCAAATCCTCCCTTCGGTTTTTCGTAGATGCACTCCATTTTTATCTATAAAAGACAATTCTTATGAAACCTCAGCAAAAAACAAGAGAAAAGGCGGAAAATTTCAGTAAAGGTAGGAATCAAGAAAGAGATGATAAGTCAAGAACGTTTTAATCTATTGAGTTAGTTTTGACTTTAGAAAATAGTTTTGGACACTCCTAAGACAACAAACTAGCTAGGGCTTGACCTACAGTCAGTATGGCTCTGATACCACCTCTGTCGGACCCGAATATACAAATCTGGACCCTCTGTGTATTCAACACTAGTCCAGGATAACGCTAGTGCACACAGGCTCAACATAGATGAATATCACAATCATACTCAACGATATCATAATAAAGACTTCATCAAATTTAATATAACTGTTAGACGACCTTATGGTCCACCTTATATAAATACGCCACGTAAGGCTAAGTCTGAAAAATAATTAAACTGCAGCAAAAATAAACTTATTCGTAGTAACCCTTCAATTTGCCACAGGCAACTGACAAGGTTCGCACCCTAGATGTCCGCTTCTTCCTGAAACTCCTCCACGAAAGCAGGCGTAGCCTCTTCTCCAACTGGTGATGTTTTGTCACAAGGGTGAGTACATAAATCACTCACAAGTTGTGCACAGAATGCAAGTCTAATATACTATATGCATGGATTATTCCAAATGAATGGCTTACATGGTTATTTTGCATAAAAACAGCAAGTATAAAAGAGTAGCATAAATAGATTGAAAAGACAGTAAAACAAATAATAACATTATTAGATTTCTCATTAATTTCCCAAATGACAACCTTAAATCAATTCCATACCTCCATAGGCATACAACCTCCATTCCCACATTTATTTTATGAAAGTCTAACCCTTGACTGTAATCACCGAGCAATGCTCAATACCATGAGCATGGCTATTCGAATAGGTTTAACACTCTGCAGAGGTGTAAGGTCGAGGATGCCGACTAGAGGGGGGTGAATAGGCGGCTTTTAAAAATTACTGTATGAATCTCTACAAAGCAATTCACCCCTAATTATCCTAATGCCAAAACCTTAACAATTATTAATGCGGAAGCGATAAACTAAGGTTTTGACAAATAAAGCCTAAGTCAACTAGGCTAACTAAGTGCACTAGCTAATTATGTCTCTAACAAGAATATGCAATCCTAAAAACAATCAAGTAATTTAATTCTACGAATATAAATTGTAACAATATAAATAAGAATTGCAAGCAAGTACAAAGAGACACAATACTTTTTACTATGGTGTTCGGAGACTTGCCGGTCTCCCCTAATCAACGTTAAGGTAAGCCCAAACGAATTGGACCGGCTCCATGTATTGAGCACCCACCTCAAATCCACTAGTGGTAGCTCCTTTTCCCTCCAGGGTAGGAGAGCTCCAACCTTCACAAACTTTGACAGGCCTCTCACAACCTCCGTTGAGAGCTCCCACGCACGACGCTGCTACGCCGTCTAGGTGTCGACAAACACCAAGAGTAACAAGTCAAGTCCTCTAACTTGAACTTCACCTAGTGCAACACATGCACTCCCGTGACCTCCTAAGTGCAACAATGCACTGATATCCTCCTCAAGTGCAACACATGCACAAGAGGCTCTCAATCCTCTCCTAATTGCAACACATGCAATTAGAGACTCACACTAGCTCAAGAAGCAAATGGGAGAGAGCAACACATGCACACAACTCTCACACACTCACAATAACTCCAGGCACCAGCCATTGCCTCTCCAAGGCCTCCTTTTATAGCCTCCAAGCCAAAACTAGCCGTTGGGGGGCAAATTTGAAAAAACTCAGGAAATCCGGTGCTACCGCCCAACTGGGCCGGGTAGTACCGGCTTCCAGGCCAATGGCTACAAAATTAGCCGTTACAGGAAATCTGGTAGCATCGACCAACTAGGAGCGGCGCTACCGCTCGAGCGGTAGCACCGGCCTCCACCCTGGTAGCACCGGACCCGAGGCAACCACGAAAACACCTCCTCTAGAATTTTCACACCGGCTAGAGGAGCGGTAGCACCAGACCTCCGATGCTATCAGGCTACCATGGGCGGTAGCACCAGACTGCCAATCTGCCCAAAAATAGCCCTCTTTGGAAATTCTACACGAAGGGTTCATCCGGTGGTACCGCTCATCCGGTAGCACCGGGCTACCATGGCCGGAAGCACCAGCCTGCCAAAAACCCAAAAACACCCTCTTGGGTTTTTATACACCGCACTAGGGCCAGTGCTACCGCTTGGCCTGTAGCACTGACCACCCAGCTCAAAACCAAATTTTACACACAAATCTTTTCTTTTCGAATCAAACACCAATAATGATTGATTCTTTGAGCTATGTGATGATCAACACATGATCAAGCAATTTGCAAAACACATTTGCAAACCCAATTCACATTCTCCAAAGAATCACATTAAGCACAACTTATTTGCAAATAAACCAAGAAGTTATGAGATCAATCCTCTAGCCATGTAAGGATTAACACATGATCCCGACACTTTGCAAAACACATTTGCAAATGCCAACACATGCTCTAGGATCGAAACCCATAACTTCCAGCTTATTTGCAAAACATATTTGCAAAAACATATTTTGCAAACACAAAGCATAAACCTCTCTTAGCCTTGTCATGATCAACACATAATCAAGTCACAAGCTAAGTCTTCAATGCATGAGCTCTCCATTTGCAACACATGCAAATACCTAGCTCCATACAAACAACAAATATTTAAAACCAAATGCTTGAGCTCTCTTTTTGCAACTCATGCAAATCTTAGCTTCAAGCAAACCACAACTCAAACTCAAGTGCATGAGCTCTCTATTTGCAACACATGCAAAACTTAGCTCAATGCAATAACCACATAAACAACATTGCATAAGCTATCTTCCTTTTGCAACACATGCAAAACCATAGCTTTACGCAAAAACCAATTCAATTAAGATTCAGATAAGAAGCAAGCATGAGCTTCTCCTATTTGCAACACATGCAAATCAAAGCATCATGCAAAAACCAATGCACGAGCTTCACCCATTCGCAACACATGCCAAATGGTTAGCTCAATGCAAAATCCAAATAAGAGAGTGAGCTAGAGTGAACCGGATTGAGTTCATCAACACATGATGAGGCTCAAGCTAAATGACTCAACCCCTCTTAATAGTACGGCACCTAACTAGCAACCTAGTCTCCCATCCAAACACCGAGACCGGTAAAAGACTAGGAACACATCCTTAGCTCTAACTAGTTATACCGTTGCCTCTAGCGATCCACTTGGAGCTTTTATGATTTCCAATAATCTTCTCTCCAGGATCGAATCTTCTTCTTCTTGTTCATCAACACATGATGAACCTTCTCTAGCCCTTTTCTTCACTTCAGAACCACCTCTTGAAGCTCATCAACACATGATGACTTCTCGTTCCCGATTCTTTATCCTTTTTGTACTCAACCTACTTCACAACTCATTGAAGATGTTAGTCCAACAAACACGGATGTCTCAATCATCACCGCACTCCATTAACACATAATGGATGCCTCCAAGATCGATTGAGCACAATCCAAATCAATTTGAATGATTTAAAGATGTCTTGAGTACTTTGATGCAATTAATGCTTCATTATACTCAAGAACTTTTCGTTTGTCCTTAATCAACAAAGGGACACCATCAACACATGATGAAATGTTCTTTGATTGATTGAAAAACAACCGAACTCAATTTAAACTTCATTTAAATTGACATGTGTATATATAACTACACAAGTTTCATATACTCAATATGATACTTAGTAATGATCCAAATATGTTTGAGTGATAGAAAGGGATCAATACATTTATACCATCAACTATAGAACAAACTCCATTAAGTATGTGCATATAACTAATTTAACATGGAATCAATATGCACATAATCAATCTTAGATTTTGCATATGAGTTTATCCTATATTAACATGAGTATACTACAACTCCCAAGTTATATATACTCAAAAGATTGTTTCAAAATCTTGGTCCTTTACATTATATGGCAAGAGAACATGGATCAATACAATTGAAACATCAAGTTAAATTATCAACTCCCCCTAGATGTGTTCATTCATGTATATATAGATTTGGAAACATAATGCACATATTTAAACTAAGGCAATAGAAGAGTTTATCTCTTAACTTGAATCATAAGTATGCATTAAGATAATAGAGTGAATACGAGTGTATACCTTGGGTTTTCCATTTTCCATCCAAATTTGAGACTAACAAGAATGAAGCTCAATAAACATGTTGGGATAGTCATAATGATTAGATTTGTCATTAAACAAGGATTAAACATTAATCTAAAACCAATCACCAAAACTAATGGAGCTTGAACTTACAAGAGATTTATACACTTTACCCACAAGATACAATCATACACCACAAATGTGAGTGATTATAACAAAGCCTTTTCAATGCTCTGTCTAAACCCAGTATTGCCCGCTAAGGTTTCAACACTAGTGGGACTATTTACCACATCTAAGGCCCCCCTCTTGCGCCATGTTAGTCTACCCGTGCACCCCGAACCCACACCGCCAAGACAGTACCAAAGCCAAGACATAATAAATTAATCAGCTAAATCTCTCCCATACCAGACATGTGGTTGTATGAATGACTCATTTCAAATGCTTGCAAGGTTTAGTTCTTAATTGACCAAGGCAAGTCTAACCAAAAATTCACCATTACCATTACCATCAATAACCATTATCAAAAACAATGCGACCTCCCAAATGCCACATTAGCCCACCATAAACCAACTATTGCCACTTCCCTCAGTCTAAATCATTTTACCACCCCAGTTGATTACCATGTACCATGTGCCATCAACAGCATCAACAACAATGTGTGACAACACCTGACACACATACTCATAAACATGTTTCATAGTTTATTAAGCAAGATTAACCTTTCACAAAGAATGATAACAATGACTCGTTGCATGGCTAAGCATACTATTTGCGTTCTATCTAACCCATATTGCCAAATAGTATCTACCAATTATTAACGACCATGCTAGGGTGACAAATGAAATACAACGTACAATATGGCAAGGTGGATATATCACAAATTGGATGAATATCTATACCCAAATTAATTGAAACAAGTAATAACTGAATTAGTATGCAATACTTTAAAATAATATAATGTTTAAACATGGGTTCAACATGATCAAAGCACAACTTGCCTTCAAAGAGCTATAGATCCTGCTATGGACCTTGGTCTTGGGATGTCTCCTCGCTCACAAATTCCCCAAGCACTTCAGTGTCTACGCGAAACGAGTGAGAAAGAAATAAATACAAAAAATAGAGAGCAAAATCAACTCCAAAAATTAAATAAAATTCACTATTAAATAGAGCTCAATTTTACAAATGTTAGAAACTGGAATCACCTCAATCGGAGTTCGTATGAGGGAGAACGCGCTAAATAAAGTTTGAAATAAAATATAAACCAGAAAAATAAAAAATCCAAATTAACCGAATTATTTTTATACTGGAAAATAGCATTTATGACATCATGCTGACGTCAGCACCAAAATCATTTTCGGCCGAAATATTTTTCTATGGAAAAAAACAAATATGACGTCACTAGACACGTGGCACTTCCTCGGATTGACATGTGGCACAAATAGAGCACAACACGTGTGCGGTGCATGGACTGGGTCTACGGCTCACTCGGGTTCACGGTGGACTCGGCATAATATGCTGGTGCGTCTACTGATGCAAGCGCTGGTATTAGCGGACACGCGGCAAAGCGCAAGCGCGACACGTGGCAGACTCTAGTTCGTCGGCTAGCGGTGCGATCTGAGCCACTCAAAGCAGATCCAATGGCTAAGATCTATAGCAACTAACCAGAGCGATGTGGCACAGCAACGACCGTGGGATCTAATCGGATGATCACAGGAGTGCGATGGTTGGTTGATTGCGGGACACGCGGTGAGCTAACACGACACAATCATGGCAAGATCAGGGCCGTTCGATGAAATCCGATGGCAATGAAGCAGCAAGACGACGACTTCTATGTGGTTACCCCAGCGTGCGACACGTGGACACGATCTAATGATTCTTACCAAATCCGACGATGTAGGAGCTCGTGGGCGGCGGTGATGGCACGACGATGCTGGTTCACTGGAGTTGAAGACGAAGATGACCGTCACGGTGCTACGGGGGCTCTCCGACAACGTTATCTCCTATCCTAGATGCGTCTCATCGTGGCAAACCCGAAGGCACCAACGGCGACGACGGAGACAGCTCGACGGCGGCGAAAACGCGTAAAAACAACGATGGCTAGGTGCGGTGAACTCCGGCGAGCTCATGCGGTCCATAGACGATGTCTCGGTGTGCGGGCTTGGAGCAGAGGGTGCGGTGCGAGGTGAGGAAACCGAGGGTGGCGGCGGCGTATTAAATAGCGGCCTGGGGAGACGTGAACCAGACATGGAGTCCGAGGTTCGCGGGATTACGGCAGCGCGACGGATTCGGTTGCAATACGGCGAAGCTGACGTGGCGTGATCACGAGCGTCCACGCAGATCCAATCGGGCGACCAACAGCGCGTGACGACGCGGAGAGGTCTCGACCGTTGGATCAAGATCCAATGGTCGCAACGTTTAGGGTTAGGGTTTGTAGCCAGACCAGACCGAGGTGGCCTGGCGGTGCGAAGGAAAACGGGCCGGGTCTACTGAACTCAGCCCAGAACTGTTGAAACACATTTTTGAATCCTTTTGCGAATAAAATAAATACCCGAAATTAGGATAAGCCAATTAAAATAGCAAAAATATCAGAAAATATTCAGAAAATATTTTAGGACATTAGGAAATCAAATAGAATATTTTCAGCAAAGGATTATTAGAATTTTTCGAATAAATAAATAAAAGATGACAAGAGGCTTAAATCAATAAATACAAAATAAATTAAATAAAATCCAGAAAATTCATGAAAAGGTAGCAAAAATATCAAAAAAATTCCAAAATTTTTTTAGGATGTTAGGAACTCAAATAAAATATTTTTAGCAAAATATTATTAGAATTTTTCCAATAAATAAATAAAAGATGACAAGAGGCTTAAGCAATAAATACAAAATAAATTAAATAAAATCCAGAAAATTCATGAAAAGGAAAAATGCATATTAAATCTATAAAATACAAAAATTGGGATGCTCAGAGAGTTCAGGGATGGAGGAGATAGCTGCGAGGGAGTCTGGCGACAAGGGGACCTAAGACCATCTCCAACCGTTTCCCGTCGGTCGTCCCAATCCCGTCCGCATAGGAAAGCGACGTAGAGAGAAGGTTCCCAGCTCCTCCAACGGCTTCCCTTCCCCGACCGACGCAGCGTGGGATAGGAGAGAGAATCCTCCCACGAGGGTCGCCTCCCCATTCCTCACACGCCCGTTCGTGGTCGCCAATCGCCGAGGTTTCACATGCGGCAAGCAAGGACAGGCAATCGGCAAGGGCGACGCGAGAGGAGCTAAGGTGCTCCACCACCGCCGGAGAGGAGTACGCGCACGAAAATCGAGACCTTCAGTGCACGACGAGGACCACCATCTTTACCGATTTGAAATGGATTTAGGTTGTGGGATCTTCGATTCGATGGGAAAAACCGGATGGGGTGAAATCGCTTGCTTGGGACAAGTAATTTCGTTGCCACCAAATGGCGATCCGAACATAGATAGGGAAAATTGGGAAACTTATGCTGGTTGATGATGACCGATTGGTGTAGAAGATTGATTGAATGAGCACTAGTTCGAATTAGTGAACCCGATACCATATGTGTTGTCCTGCTGGGTTTAGGGAAATTTAGTTCATGGGTGCTCTCCTCATTGTTTTTTGCTGCAATAAAATTCTAGCACAAATTCATATAGTTGCAAGTTGTCAACCTGAAGCATTGGTTTCAATTTGCACAGATCAAATGGTCAGGTCCACTAGTAGTTATTCGGGGACCTGAAATGGATGAGTTGATTCAATTTTTGTGCTGATGCTGCAATGATTTGCATTGTCATGGTGTGACCTTCATTCAATAAAGCTAATCTCAAACACACACCAATGTCGCAGCCTTGTATTTAATTGGTTCGCACGTAGTATGATTCAATATTGCCATAACTCGTATGGAAGTATTGTCATTACATGTCAGTATTAGATGGATTCGAGACCCTTCGAGACGCCATCTCCAAGCTGCGAGATATTTGGAGGATAAGGCCGAGCACCTCGTGAAGCTCGCCGACAACTTCACCCAAGTGATGAAATTTGGGCCATTGACATTAACAACAAGACTTCTTCAAGTCGAGTCCATAGCCGAGAGCATGGAGAAGATGTTGTTTGACACGATAGAATTTAGCATCGCACCTCCTCCGATCGTGATGGATGACATTGCATCCGCCGAGGGCGCTCATCCGGACGACATAGTGCTGCGGACTACGAGCTCGAACGATTCCTCGCCGAGCGACTACTCCACGGATTGTGTACTTAGCGATTGGTCCATCGAGTTCGATCGTTCGCCACCTTGTTTAGGTCTACATGTCCTGCTCCATGCTCACCATATTGTTATTTTGGACCATGTGGCTTTGAACCGCTCGGTGAGCTTTATTGTATTTTGCACCATCCGCTATGAACTTGTAATCCTTACCGTAATTTACATCAATGTGATGTCTGCTCCATGTTGACTCATATTGTTCCCACATTGCTTTGGCATGATTCCGTAATAACAATCTATTTGTGTGCTTTCAATGATCGGGAGGACGACATGGACCCTTTCTTATCGAACTACCTTCGGATGACTTGACGCTGTGGTACACGGCTTATCTCCTCGCCAAAGACTCTCCGAGCATGGGCACGATCGATGTCGTCCCAAGTCGGTCCACGCACGTCAAGAAGGGAACCAAAAATAGCTCCAAAACAGAGAGGACCAAATGGAGTACGCAGGAGGATGAAGTTCTAGTCTCAGCTTGGTTGAATGTGAGCCAAGATCCCATTGTTGGGAAGGACCAATCGTCCGATACCTATTGGAGCAGAATTGCAGATTATTACAAAAGCAATAGCAAGGAACACATGAAGGCAAGATCGAAGAAAGGAATGGTTAACCACTGGTCATTGATAAATGAGTGTGTTAGCAAATATGCTGGGTATCTCAATCAGACCGACGGTTTACATCAGAGTGGGAGCACCGAGCGTGATAGGGTAAGGACATGTCCTCGTCTTTGGTCAGCACTTGTAGTCACTTCATAATTAACTGTGTCTCCCGAGTCTATAATTGTTATCTCATTTTGCAGATGGCCCATGCTGCTAGGATGTACCAGGACATTGAGGGCAAGCCATTCGCGTTCCACCATTGTTGGGTACTACTGGCGGATCATCCGAAGTGGTCTTCGCACTTGTCCCACAAGAAGCAAAAGATGGTACGATATGGTGCAACGCATGAAGGGTCCAATGACATTCCTATCGACCTGGCCTCCCAAGCATCCTCTGAGGAGGGGGAAAGGCCACCAGGCAGGGACGCTGCAAAGGCCGCGAGGAAGCGTGCTAGTTCGTCTAGTATGTCATCTGTGGGTGTGTACTCCGACCATTTCGACAAGATGAATGAGTCCAGAGCTGCTATGGTAGAAATACAGCGTGAAAAATTAGCCATGTCCAAGGAAGCGGAGAATGAAAGGATTATGAAGGTCGAATTGAACTCGTGTACCGGGTTGCTTCGCGAGTACTACGAGAGTCGACAGATTGAGATTGTGATGAATCGTCGTCAAATGAATAAATAATTGTTGCCTTATGTCATCCCTGTTTGGATGAGGGCCTGTAATACTATTGTTGTATTGTTGTTTTAATGTTTGAACTATCTAGTTTTATATCATCCCTGTTTGGGTGAGGGCCTGTAATACTATTGCCTGTAATACTATTGTTGTATTGTTGTTTTAATGTTTGAATTATCTAGTTTGTCGGATTTGTACTGTCCGCATTGTCGGTTCGCTGGACCAAATTTGTACTGTACCAAGTTGTCAGTTTACGCCGGACCACATGTAAACAGCCTGACACATATTCACTAAAATAGATATTACTGAAGATCCAACTGTTAGATTGACATGAAATTTTAACAGTACGAACTAGATTCAATTATGAATCTAACCCAATAAAAATCAACTCGATCGGATCTACAGATCAAAAGATATTACCTTCGCAAGATGACTGAATCAGCTGATGACACATACTGAATTCCAAGGCTACGCCGGACCAATCTTCAGAACATCGAAGGCTACGACGGACCTATCTTCGAAAACAAGATCACCAAAGATCCAACCGTTAGATTGACATGAAATTTTAATCAGAGGAACTAGATTCAATTATGAATCAACCCAATAAAATCAACTCGATCGGATCTACGGATCAAAAGATATTACCTTCGCAAGATGATTGAATCACCGATGACGTAAATCAATTCCAAGGCTACGCCGACCAATCTTCGAACATCAAAGGCTACGACGGACCTATCTTAAAACCAAGATCACCAAGATCCAACCGTTAGATTGACATTAAATTTGAATCAGAGAAACTAGATTCAAATATGAATCTAACCCAATAAAATCAACCCGATCGGATCTACGGATCAAAAGATATTATTACCTTCGCAAGATGATCAATCACCGATGATGTAAATCGAATTCCAAGGCTACGCCGACCAATCCTCGTAACATCAAAGGCTACGATGCATCTATCTTAAAAACAAGATCACCAAGATCCAACCGTTAGATTGACATAAAATTTTAACCGTAGGAACTAGATTCAATTATGAATCTAACCCAATAAAAATCAACTCGATCGGTTCTACGGACCAAAAGATATTACCTTCGCAAGATGACTGAATCAGCTGATGACAGAAACTGATTTCCAAGGCTACGCCGGACCAATCTTCAGAACATCAAAGGCTACGACGGACCTATCTTAAAAACCAAGATTACCGAAGATCCAACCGTTAGAT
The DNA here is from genome assembly GCA_036346275.1 of Otatea glauca. Classification (NCBI taxonomy): domain Eukaryota; kingdom Viridiplantae; phylum Streptophyta; class Magnoliopsida; order Poales; family Poaceae; genus Otatea; species Otatea glauca. The sequence goes on from CM070729.1 coordinate 21,273,039, forward strand.
TAACATCAAATTTTAACTATAGAAACTAGATTCAATTATGAATCTAACCCAATAAAAATCAACTCGATCGGATGTTATCTTCTAGTTACTGGATTTCCAAGGCCGGACCAATCTTCAGAACTTCAGACTTGGCGCTAGGGAGAAAAATTCTAGTTACTGGATGTTATCTTTGCATGCATACACCTCCAAACATGCATGCATCAATCGATGCAACTTCTAGTCGCCAACACCAACGAGCGCATTGCATCAAGCAAAACCAATATCATGCTATCACCAGCATATCAAATAATCATCAGACATAGCACATGCACAAGCACCACACATGCCATAATCACAACCACTTTGCAATGCCAATTTCATTACTCAGCCAATTTTTTAGCACATGATTTCACACTCACACCGAAACATAGCTTACACTTGCATTATCCCCCGTGCCGTGACCAAAGGTGTTCGACCAGATCCGCCTGCAACCGATGGTGAAGTTGGCGATCCCTCCGCCTTTGAGTTGCTTGTATGCAGTGCAAGACCGACCCGTTGGTTGACGTCCCTGTAACGACGGGAGTTCCCATAAAATCGAGGTTAATGTCCTGTGATGCCCCATTCCTCTCATCCTCCACGATCATGTTATGAAGAATGATGCATGCATCATTATATTCGTTAACGCACTGTGCCAACATCGGCCGGCCCCGCACAATGGCAAACCTAGCTTGGAGCACTCCAAACGCCTCTCAACATCCTTCCTTGCGGCGGACTACATCCGCGAAGTAGACTCTCCTGCTTCCCATCGGCCGCAATCCCCTTAACGAAGGTAGCCCACTCTAGGTAAATGCCATCCGCGAGATAGTAGCCCATGTCGCATCGATTGCCATTGACGATGTAGTTTACCTCGAGTCTGTATCATCATTTTCTCCGTAAAATATGTTAGAACAAAGGCAACACATTAATATCGCTCATGCTTCCGGCATCCCGAAAAAGCATGCCAAATCCACGTGTCATACGGGCAACCGCCGAGGACTATGGAAGGCTTGCAGTATGCCCTGTGAAATCCCTTGCCATGCTTTCGAGCGCTTTTCCGTGTCCAATGCATGCAATCGATGCTACCAAGCATTCCAGGAAACCCCGTGCTCACCAACAACTAGGAGTCTACCAATGTCTTCAGATTAGGAGATCGGAGATATTCCTCCCAAAACCCGACCACCGCCTTCACGAACTTCTTGAGAGCTACAATGGCCGTATTTTCCCAATACGGAGGTACTCGTCCACGCCACGCAGGAACACCGTAAGCTAGTTGACGGATAGTCGCATTTTTTCAAGAGGTGCCAAACCAAGCTTCGGTTGCATCCCTACTTTGTTGAACCAAACGTCGTGTCCTTCGACAAAGATTCGTTATGCGCAAAAATAGGAGCGGCTCATCCAAACTCGCAGATACGAAACGACTTATAGACATAATGAAACCTTACAAGTACATCATTCATATTTGTTAGACTATGGTTTGTTACCTCCACTTTGAAAAATACATCGCCGATACCGGGAGGAAGCGAAGTAATCACCATAAAGCCGAGCCACCCTTCAACGTGACCTCGGCTGATCACCGCATGGCCTCGAACCGATCCCCGTCGACGGTTGTTACTCGCGCTTCTATCTCCTCCTCCTCTCGCGACATTAAGAGAAGGAGTCCTCATCATCAAGAAGGATTGTTCATCACTTGAGGAAGAAATGAACTGACTCATTGTGAGGTTGGCAATCCGTTGTGGGTGACTACCTGATGAATGCAACCCCTCAATATATAGAATTGCTGGGTTGGATGAGAGGGGATGAGGAAAAGTTAGGTATTTCTGGGAAGGGAAGGGAATGGGGAAGGGAATCTGTTGGAGTGCATTGCTGGGAAGGGAATGGAATATGGGAAGGGATTCCCTTCAGGGGCTAGGAAGGGAATGAAACCCTGGGAAACGGTTGGAGATGGTCTAAGCAGCAATGAGGGGGATTGTTGAAGAGGGACTTCGAGCCGACATCGTGGGACTTCTGGCGTGCAACGAGGAGATTTGGAGCCAATGGTGCTAGGGTTCTTGTGCGCAAGAGAGAGGTCTTAGATGGAGTGCAAAGAGATGTGGGGAGAGAGAGGCAAACAAGGGTGGCCCCTCGGGCTTATATCCAGTAGCAAATGGTGATTAAATACACTTCAACTTTAGAGGTATCGTGGTAACCGGTAACCGGTGTGCCCGCTTCTTTGCAGGAGTCCCCTAAAGGTTGCTCCATCATTTTGTACTAGGAGACCGCTCCACTTCTCTCCATATCTGGATTTTGAAAAACGAGGAGCAAGAACGTTAGGCTTAGCTACTACTGCTCAGTCAAGAATCCGAGAGCCGAACCACTAGCATACAAACCATTCACAAAACCTAATTTCAAAAAACCGTTCAAAATTCAAAAACCACAAAAACCGCTCGAAAACCGTCAGAAACTGAAGGGTTAAGAAATCAAAAATATTTGAAAAAAATTAAAAAAAAAATCGAATATCGTTCGGTTTTTCGCATGAAACCACTCGGTTTTTCACGAAAAAACAATAGCCGATTAAATATTCTTAAGAAACAGTTTTTGAACAGTTTTCAACGCATAAATTTTTCACATTTTTTAATTTTTTTAAAAAATTAAAATGGTTTACCGAGCAGTTTTGGATATCGAACCGCAGTGATACGCTCGGAAACCGCGGTTTTCGTCGGTTTTGTGAACTGTATCAGACTCGAAGTACCCTGTGCGCAAGTACATGTTCACACGAAACTGTACAGATTCTAGCGATGTCTAGGCCGTGCCAAACCAGGCCTAGTTACAAGACCAAGTATAAACACAATCCATTAAAGCCACGGATGCGGCGTGCGTTGTGCATATCTGGGGAGACTTGGTGGCAAAGGCAAGCAAAACAGAAAGCGTAATCAAAAGGCCTATGAACATGAAGATTTAATCGCGAATACTTAATAGCACTATCGTGGAAGATGGGCATGCACGGAGACGGCGAAGAAAGCTAGTGAGAAGATAGATTACTAATTAAGGTATCATGCATGGACTAACCATGGTGACTTTGTAATCTTATTAATTATGTAGTATTATATCCATTAAAAAACTGATGTAGTATAGTTTGTGCGTTAATTTTTCCCATAGCCTCATAATTATACCTTTGTTTCAATATATATATATATATATATATATATATATATATGCCGTTTTGGGAGAGATGGATATAAATTAATTGGGTAATGTATTACAAGACATATGTAAGTCATTACTTCGTGAGAGGTGTTTCCAAGTATCCCCTCTTACTACAAGTTGCATAAATTTTAAAGCAAGTGAAAAGATAAATAATAACTATCTACTTTTCATTCGTGTTTTAACATTTGTGCAATTTTTTTAAAAAAGATACGACATAAAACCAACTCTATTCATTCATGCCTTGTTCTACATTTAAAGAACTAAAACAATATCTGAATGAGACCACCGCACCTAAGGTCATGTACAATAAGATCACGTCAACTGGCTCTTAACCTATACACATCAGCTTTGGTCTATATGGAGGAGTGAGAAAAGAGGAGAGAGAAGAGAGCTGGCTCTTATTTAGTAGCCAGCTTTGCACAGGAGAATAGGTAGATCATTTATATACAAGAGAGAAAAGATAGTTATTACACAATATCTAGAGACAACCTTTAGAGGTAGTTATTGTACAAACTGGCTTTTAGCTTACTATTAGCCAATAGTTGGTTTTGCTATTGTACTTACTCATGGAGCACAATGCTAGATATACCATCTTAATTGCGCCCAGCTGTCGGTTTCATGTTATCCTATATTGCCTATACGATAGCTTTTATGTTATCCCATGTGTTTGTAGAAATGGTCTCTATTAACCGCAATTAGTGACACTTTCCTCTTCACTTGTACAGCTATATCATCTCCATTGTCTTCAATTGTAGACGAGTGTTGAGAGGTATAGATTGAATTTATTGACTCTAACGTTGAAATTAGGCCGTCTTAGTTCCTATTGGTTCGTTTTGCTAGTTTCTTTAGTTCCTCTAAAAAAGCTACACCATTCCTAAATACATTTCATTTTAACTTTCAAATGTTATTTCAAATATATGTCATTCTATAATATTGATGTAACTTTTTACCTTTTTTCTTATATATCCCTTCCTTTTAGTTATTTCTAATGTCATTATACTATCATGAGCTAGAGAAAGACATACTATCTAAAGAACAATAAGTAATTTAATGAAAAGAGGTAGTACAGTTTTTTTACATGTGTCTAAAAGTACAATATCTTAGAATGACATATATTAAGAACCGAAGGAGTAGTTTCTTTGCGGTAACGACTAGTAATGATTAACAAAAACATTCATGATTTGTGTTGGATCCTATCAGAACAAGGAGAATGATTGATGATAGTTGCGAGAATGATCAGTGTTGGATCCTATCGGAACATAGCTGGTTAGTGCAATGACAGCATTTGCAACGACATCCGGGTTGGGCCAATCAATGCAACTAGTGTGGCGCGATCGAGACAAATCGATGGGGATCCCACATGGACCAGAGCTCAATCTGATCATTCTCTTCTCGTACCCTCGAATTAGCTATCTATTTAATGCTAATGCACGCATTACTTTACCTTAATCGACCACACCCAGCACTAATTCCACTTCTGACTCTGACGCCGGCGACAACCAGGGTTTAGAAAAACATTTTTTTCAAAGAAAATGCAGTTTCTTAAATGGTTAGAGCAAGCCGACTGGGTTTTGCCTTTTTTTTTTCCCTTTAAAGTTTGTAATTTTAGCTTTTTTATAGGATGTTTGGGTCTTGTCTGATATGTAATAATCCCTCCGCCCAAATTTATAAGGTATATTTTTTAAATGTTCTTAACTATAAATATAGACTGTATTTCATATTCTAATACAAAATTAGTGTAAAGTTCCCTCTATAGTCTTAATAAATATACATCTTTACTTTATACTTCTTCTGGTCATAATTAGTTATCATTTTGGAAATAGATGTAGTTTGACTTTTAAACTTTTGACAGCCAATATCTATTTAAATATTTAAAATGGATACATGAAAATCATACATGCAAATTTGTCTCAAAAAGTGCTTTCATAATATTATAATTTTATTAGGTTTTATAAATAAATTATAATAGAAATTAGTGGTCAAAACTATATTTTGGAGACCGTATCTATGTCCAAAACGATAACTATTTGTGACCGGAGGGAGCATTTTCTACATGCATGCGTTAAGTATAGTGCTTAGTGATAATAGTTAGAGATAATCTAGTCATTTTCAACATCTTCTCGATGTATGTGTCTGAAAGAAGTCTTGTAAATTTGGACAGAGAGATGAATACATCTATTTCACAAAATGTAGAGATCAAATGGCGTCATTTAATTACATTCAGAACCAGTATTTTTGAATAAATCCCGGTTTTGAGAGAGAACTAGTCAGCTTTCATCGGTTTCTTGAACTCTAGGCCGACGACTAAAAATCCCAATCTAGAGGAGGGAGGGATTCAGAGGGGAGGAGGAGCATTTTTGGTGTGCCGACAAGGTTCCAAACACGGAGCGCACGACTCTTAAAGCAAATCTCATGATGAGAAATTTCGATTGATATCTAAAAATTATTTTTGCCAATATTATATAGCATATGTAGAGATAGCCAAACGGACGGCCCGAGGCAAGGTACTGTTGGCCCGGCATGGCCTACGAGCCCGTGCCATGCTTAGGCCAGCACCCCGGCACGGCTCGTGAGCGGCCCGACACGTTTAAGGGAGGCACGGCCCGTTTAGTTTGAAAAATAGCCGTTTTATAGTCGTTAAAAGCTTAAAAATTTTAAAAATCCCGAGTTTTTCTAGTTTTTCTAAGTTTTTCAATTTTCTACATTTTTTTGTAATTTTTTCTTTTTTTCTAATTTTTTTAATTTTTTTGTCGCTAACGGGCCGACCTGACCCGTTTAGACCCATCGGACCCGTGCCGACACGGCATGAACCGTTAGCTTTGTGAGCCGTGCTTAGACCGTCTTTCCAGCATGTGAACCGACACGACCCGACCCGTTTATTAGTCGGGTCGAAACGTACCGTGCGGCCCATTTGGCCATGTCGTATGAAAAGAAAATGCCACTTTTGAGAGAGACGTTGCTCTCCAACCGAGCCCAGGAATGGCGGCTTGCTCTCTCCTCACTCCTTCCTTATTCCTTCCCTCCTCTCTGCTAGCTCCCACTCCTACTCCTCACTCCTCAGCTCCCTCCCTCCCTCTCCAGAATTGAAGTTCCTAGCTATCCTTCTCTCTCCTCCCCACCAATGCCTCCGTCCGTAACGCTACTCCTTGCTCTCACTTCACTCCTCCCGGCCGCAGCGGCCGCCGCCGGTGACGTCCGGCGTGTGCTGCACGAGCCGCTCTTCCCCATCGAGTGGACCCCGCCGCCGTCCCCGCCGGCTCCTCCAGCCCCGGACTTCGCCTCCGACCCCTCCACGCCGGCGCCGCCTGACAACGGTGGGCCCGCGCTGCTCCCCCCGTCGGCCACCTCAGCGCCGCCGCCTCCCAACACCGTCGCCACCGACGTCTCCTCCTCCCGCTCCGGCCCCACCCCGCGCCTCCGCGGCGGCGGCGGCGGCGGCACACCCAAGGCCGCCATCGTCGTCGCCTCCGCCGCTGCCGCCGCCGTCCTCGCCCTCCTCGCCTTCGCCGCCGCGTTCCTCCTCACCGGCCGCCTCGCCTGCCACCATGCCCAGACGCACAAGCCACCCGCCCACGCGCACCATGGACCCACCACCAGCTTCGCGGGGCCCACCGACGCGGCGGGCCCCACCGCGGTGGCTGGCTCCTCGACTGTCTCCCAGTACCGCAAGGTTCGCGCCGATCGCGTGCGGCGGGGCATGTGTCGGGACGTCGACACCGTCCCGAGCCCCGAGCTCCGCCCGCTACCGCCGCTGCGGCGAGGAGCTTCTGCAGCACCGGGGTCGTCGGACGAAGACGCGGCGTACTACACGCCGGGGCAGCGCTCTGCGGGGTCTGGCGGCGGCGAGGGCGGCGGCACATGGAGCGAGGCGAGCGCGTCCAGCCCGCGCACCACCACCGCCTCCCGTCGCAGCCTGCCTAGCCTCACCAGCGACTTCTTCCCCACGACGCCGGCCGCCGCAGCTCCCGTCGCCGAGGCACACCCTCCTGCTGCTCCCGCACCACGCTCCCGCCGCACGCCGCCGCGCACCCGCTTCTCCGCCGGCTTCGCTCCCGACATGATCAAACAGATGATCTCGCCATCCTCCAACCCCGCACCCCCACCCCCTCCTCCTCCTCCTCCACCACCACCACCAAGATTCAACAACACAATCCCAAAACCTCCACCGCCGACACGGGAGCCGTCATCTGGGCCAGTATCTGCGCGCTGGTTGCTCAAGCCGGTTCTGGCGGAGGGTCCCAGCATTGCGGTGCCAAGGGCGCCTGTCATGGCGATGACGAAGGATAATGACAACAAGAGCAGCATGTCAGTGAGGACGCGGGACGACGCTGGCAGTGATGAAGCCCGGCCGAAGCTGAAGCCGCTGCACTGGGACAAGGTCCGAGCAAGCTCCGACCGTGACATGGTCTGGGACCGGCTCAAGTCCAACTCCTTCCAGTTAAGATTTGCTTCAGAGCAGATGCAGGATTTTGACTTGATTTGACAAGTCTATGAAGTTGATAGGAGTTTCTTGCAGGTTGGATGAGGACATGATCGAGGTGCTGTTTATGAACAAGGCGACAGCTGTGCCACCGAAGGACGCCCCGAAGAAAGCCGGTGTGCCGCAGTGTAGGCAAGAGGAGAGGGTCCTTGACCCCAAGAAGGCACAGAACATTGCCATCCTGCTGCGCGCACTGAATGTCACGCTTGAGGAGGTCTCGGATGCGCTTTTAGATGGTGAGCAATTACTTGGTTCTGTATAATTAACATTGAAAATTAGGAAATGTTTAATTAGGAGCAAGTACTAGTAAATCTTGGATTCTGCTGTCGCCTCAACTGATATCGAATAGATTGACATTCTTTTATATACTATCTCATTGATTGTCCATCTTTTGATCGATTATGATTTAGACATTTCTAGGATTGAAGGATACTCTGATAGAAGGTATCTTTCAAATTCGTATTGATGTTTTTTCTCCCTGTGAGAATTGTTTCAGTTGGCCGATAACTCAGTTCAACAGTGACAGCTATGTAAAGATAGGCAGCTTTAAATATTCTGTTCCTGTCAATAAAACCTCAACAATACAGTGATCTGAAATCTTTGACCGGGGAAAAAGACCTTCACCAACCTATTCTGTTAGGAAAGATGTGAACATCCTGATGTGACATCCATGTAGCATTTGATTGAGCTTAAACACTCTATTGCAGATAGTTAAATTTGAAGAGGAACGCAGTATGCTACGCTAGCACAAAAAAATCTACCGTATAACCAGAAAGCTACTCGCAAGAAGGGGATCATAGATTAGATTACCACTAGATGCGCAGTTGCGGAATCCTTCGCGCGTCGATGTAGTGGATCGTCCTTGCCTCAGTCGTTGCGTCGATGGAGTGGATCGTCCTCGCCTCGTCGTGAATCGTCCTCCCACGCCGCAGGCGCAGCAGCGTCACCGCAGTAGTCCACACGTCCGGGGATGGAACGCCGTGCGTCGGTGTGCAAGCACTTGGTCGCTCGGCAGGAGCAGCGAGAGGAGGCTAGGGTTTCGGGTGAAACACCTCTAGATCGTAGGAAAGCACACCCTGCGCCCACCCTCCTCCACTCCTTATATAGCTACGAGATGAAACCCTAAACCAGAGCTCATTAGTGTGCTAAGCCCACGAGGTCCATTAATTATGGATCCAATCCAAATTAATGCGTCCCAGCCCATTAAGTGTGTAACCCTGCAGGTTCACGTACGTTTGGACATGGATTCGGAAAACTCCTTTTCAATCCAATAGTTGGTAGCGGCTCCTTGCAAAGCATGTCAACTCCCAAACATATTATGATCAAATCGGACAGAACTTATCAAAAGTACTCATGTAATAATCCCTTTGCCAAGTATATGAAGATTGAACTCAAGGCGAGAAGCGTGTCATCCTTTGACGATTCAATCCATCTCTCGTATCCGTGATATATTAATAAGTTGTGATTGACTCCTCAATCACGGCATGACCATGCACTTAATCATATCACACGAGTGGCCTTGTCATATATCACCGTTTCATTGGAGTGGCAAATTTCATCTTGACTGCTCACTTCTCTCTGCATGTTTTATAGTAAACATGAAAGCTACCTTTATAACTATCAGGTTAGGAAGTAGTGTTTGATAGTCCTAAGGAAAACTATTACACATGTAGAGAATATGACAATCTCAGGTCTAAGGATCATATATCTACTATGTATGAGATATACTGATGACACATAAGAATGTAATATTCTCGCAGTGTCCCATTGCGGGTCTATCTAACCCATGTTCTTCAACAAGCGTTCACAATGTATAGATGATATCTCCATATCCCATGATCTATGAAGCATGATCATCGATCACTACATGTGCTGATCTATTCATCGTTGTCCTATACGATGATATCCGATCAGAGATATTTATCGAATTACATCAATAAGTAAAGAGCTTCATAAGCAAGTCACATACTTGTTGATAAATACAATGATATACATTTATTGGACCAATAATCATATTATTATTCATAAACATAGTCATGTTACAATCATCCAAATGATTGCCTTAAGGTCATAACACTAACAAAATTATGTATTGAATTCCCACTTCCCATGTTATATTACAGATATGCTTACATACTCACTTGTATAGTCTGAGATTCAGTTTTCAGTATGCCTTAAATATAAACCGAAAAAAAAACTGCTTTCACATTCTCCACAATTGGTAACTAACTTTTAAAAAAAATCATCATTTAAATTTTAGGGCATCAATAATATGAAGGCAATAATTTTGAACTCCACATGTCTCCTGCAGCCTTTTGCTCTACTTAATATTTTTCTAATGTAAACCAGTTTGCTAATGTACTCTCTGGTAGTGTTCTTTACCAATGTTAAAGTAAATGAACAGAAAGTAATTTTTTTACTTTAGGACTTTAGGTAAGGTTTGCATTGTAATACATGCTAATGCAGAATTACCTAGTTCTCAGCAATTCACAATTGGATGAATGTTGCAGCTGTGCATATCTGTTGTACAGCTATATCATAGTGTTTCAAGCTACTATTATGTCTTAATTCTGTTCATGAAATGTTACCCCTACTGTCACTTAAAATAGGTAATGCTGAGTGTTTGGGGGCTGAACTTTTGGAAACCTTAGTGAAGATGGCTCCTACCAAAGAGGAAGAACTGAAACTTCGAGACTTCAGTGGGGACTTATCAAAGCTTGGCTCAGCGGAGCTCTTTCTAAAAGCAGTGCTTGATATACCTTTCTCCTTCAAAAGAGTTGATGCTATGCTATACCAGGCAAATTTTGAAAATGAAATAAATTACCTGAGAAAATCTTTCGAAACGCTAGAGGTATGTGAATTCACTTTGCATCATTCTTTTTATCATGAGTTGCTGCACATTCACTTTTTGTATTGTCGTTTAATACCTACTGCCTGAAGCTAATATGTGGTACTTCAGATTCAAATTTGAGAAAATTGTCACTGCACCATCAAAATTGTGTGACATAGTGACTACTTTGTGACTAACAAGTCCTGAGACCAGTACAGCTTATAGATAATGTGAAGCTGGGGTAGGTTTGGAAATACTAATTACTGTAACTTGTCATTATTATTTAGGTAAAACACAACTGGCATGGAATTTTGGAGAGAGTATTCACAAAATCGTGAAAATGCCCCTGCTGCCACATTTTCCAACAACTGCCTACTCGTGTTGCCTATTCCATTCAGTAATCGGCTGTTACTTGGCAACATTCTTTGGTAGTGTCACTTTACTTCCCATGTCTGCCTATTGATGATCACTGTTGACTGTTGGTACCAATGCATTCTAGCTAGTTGCAGACATTCATCTGCCTGTACACCGCTCGTTCCTGACCACATGCCCAGGTGAACAAGTTTGCATTCCTTATTAAAATGAAGAGCTGCAAAACAGTGCATCTGCCGCTAGTCATGTGCTGTTGGCACTTGTTTGCAATCCACTGGCAGATCCATGCACCAGCTGCTGGTGCAGCAATAGTATGTGTAACAAACTAACAATCAGCATTTGCCTGTCACTGCCCATTTGCCAATGGATTGGTTAACTAGCTGCTGATTGCGGTGTTAGGCAAAAATGTCATGTTCCTTTCCTACCTATATTTTGTGATGGCTCTGAGCTGCACTGCATTTTAGTTGTATTAGTTTGAAAATTACACAGCTTTGTTATGGCACGTACCAAGTTTTTCTTTTTAATTTTGGGAGTTATTGCAATACCATGACCTTTTGAATTTCGCAACAGCACATATGAGGAGCTAATATTCTTCGCTTGTTTTTCAGGCAGCTTGTGATGATTTAAAAAGTAGTAGATTGTTCCTAAAACTACTTGAAGCAGTGCTGAGAACCGGGAACCGAATGAATGTTGGCACAAACCGAGGTGAGGCAAAAGCTTTCAAGCTCGACACCCTCCTAAAACTCGCAGACGTCAAAGGCACCGATGGTAAAACCACCCTGCTGCACTTTGTTGTCCAAGAAATTGTCCGTTCTGAAGATGCGAAATCTGAGAAAGCTGCAGAAAATCACATCACAAATATTGCAAAAGATGTACAATTCCGTAAGCAAGGCCTAAGAGTTGTGTCTGGGCTAAGCAGTGAGCTAGGAAACGTGAAGAAAGCAGCAACCATGGACTTTGATGTGCTGCATGGTTATGTATCCAAGCTTGAAACTGGCCTCGTAAAGATCAAGTCGGTCATCCAGCTCGAGACGCAATGCACACAGGGGATGAAGTTTTTTGCGACGATGCATGATTTTCTCAAGGAAGCTGAGCAGGAGATGGAACAAGTCAGGTGCGAGGAGAAGAGGGCTTTGGGAAGAGTGAAAGAGATTACCGAGTACTTCCACGGTAATGTGGCAAAAGAGGAAGCACACCCTCTGAGGATATTCATGGTGGTGAGGGACTTCCTCTCCATGCTGGATCATGTGTGCAGGGAAGTCAGCCAGCAGCACAGGACGTTTGTCGGGTCTGCGAGGTCTTTTCGTATCTCAGCGACCGCCGCATTGCCTGTCCTGAACATGCACGGGCAGCAAGGAAGAAACAGCGACTCCGACGAAGATAGTTCGTCACTGTAGGCAACGGAGATAAGGGAGGAAGCACACTGAATTTTTGAAACGAACAGAACCACAACAATCTTCAATAGATGAATTCTATTACCATGACAGATGAAGCACATATGTAATTTTTGATAAGAGCAAAGATAGGTGAAATCTTGTTGTACAATTATGGATGGTTCGAATTCTTTTTTGTAAAAAGATAAATAAGTTGCTAAGGAGTATTTTTGTTGGTTAGCTTTCATAGTTTTGCGCTGTTGAGGACAGAAATCAAGTTTTATTTTTTAATCAGATCAACCACTAAAAAGAAATTGGAATTGCTATTTTACGGGTGCCCGCACGTGCTCGATCTTGTCACCACAACCGAGATATCAACATGTCGTCTGCATCACTGCGTATTTGAACGACACGCGGAGAAAGCAAGGAGATTTACAGGGGAACGAGCTCGCTGTATGCTGCTGCAGTTCAAATCAATCCATCCTCTCGTCCCTCGAGATCGCTCCGCCCGTCGTCCCTCCTGTCGTTCTCTCTCTTCACTGGCCTCTCTACTCCAGATGCCACAGACCGGACGGCCATCGGCGCCATTTCAAGCTCGCTATCACGCTCACCTCGGCGCCCTGATATGTCCGTGAGCCGCCGTCCGCGAGCGCGTTTCGTGTCGACATCCATCTGCTCGCTCTTCTTGCGAAGCAGCTTGCCTGTCAAGACCGCTCGCCGCCAGCAGGAGTCGCCAAGAGATCATGCGCTAGTGTGGGCGCTCGCTCGTTGAAACCGCGCGCCATCACCAGGAGCTCACACGCCGCGCGCCAGAGCTTATGCACCGCCACCGGGAGCATGGGAGGCGAAGGTAAAGCCCAACCCTAAATCCTAATTTGAATTTTGTTGTTGTTGTTTTGATTCGATTCAAATTTCTTTGAAATCCGAGTTGAAATAACCAAGAACAAGTTGAAATTTTCCATTTGGAAGTTTATGGAATTGAAATATTTCTATTCGAAGGTTTTTCAATTTCGAAAGTTCTATTTGAACATTTTCTGATTTTTGAAATGTTCTGATTTTTTAAGAGGTGGGAGTGATTTTTGAATTTTCTGACTTTTAAAATCACTTGATTTGAAGTTTTAGTTGAAACTTTTCTATTTTAAATTTTCTGAGTAGAAACTTTTTTATTTAAAATTTTCCTAGTTAAAAATTTCCAGTTAGATATTTCTTGAGTTTAAACTATTTTATTTAAAATTTTCCTAGTTAAAACTCCCCATTTTAAATTTTTCTGAGTTAAAATATGGCAAATTGAAATTTGTGGAGTTGAAAATTTTCTCAAAATCAAATTGGAATTTTCTTCTTCTTTTTTGTGTTTTTATAAGGAATGGGAAAGGGTTGGGAAGCAGAAGGAGGGGTGTTGGGTGTCCGTGCGCTGGCATGGCATGGAGCTTGAACTCGGAAATGGGGTAGCAGGTGGAAGACGATGGGAATGAGAATAGCGTCGCGCTCCGCGTGGCAAAGTGAAGGACGCGGCTAGTGTTGTGCTCGATCATAGATTAGTCGTTCCCAAAAGAAATTACAGATATATCATCCTAGTTAGATTATTAAATGTGTACCAACTGTGTGTTTTGAGTTCACCTGGTGAATGCACTGCAGAAGCAAGAAAGGCGAGAATGGCAAGGAAAGCATCAGGCTGTTTGTGTCTTTGTGATCTATGTTAAAGAACAGGAAAACGAAAAAGGAGTGACATGATCCGAATAACCCCCAGCAAAGCAATCATGATAATCTGCTTCTTTGTGCCGGCCTCGATCATTCTCGCCCTCTTTTTATCTGCACAAGCAACCTCTGCTCTCTTTGCTTTCCTATCTTTGCGTGGAGATTAGAAAACTGAAACATGATTACACTGGGAGTGTGAATGGCATTTTTCTGCAAAAAAAAAATACTGCATCATTCTTTCTATAATTCTATCCGATTCAAACTTGGGAACGAATAAACTTGACGCAAGCATGCACAAGAAAAACTGTTTACAAACTGGAAGAACAGAGAAACAAAAAATGCGTTAACCACACAGATGGGAATGGGTGCCCTCGACAGAAGTTCTTTTTTTTGTGAGGGAAGAAAAAACTAATTTTTATGAAAAAATAGTACACGTCACTCTAAACACGGGTGACCTTGAACTTTTTCGAGAATGCGCAAAAGATTTGCGCACATTTCATTTAGCAGGACTTTGAACTAATAAAAGCAAGCAAGCAATGTGCGCCATTTGACCACCAGTTTCCGTACAAAAGCCGCAACACAGAATTAGAGAAAGCAGACATTTTGTCGCCAATTTCCGTATAAAAGCGACAATGCACAGCAAATCATCTCGTGCCTGCATTTACCCTGATTGATCTTCCAATGGCAAACTACTCCACTGTTGACAGCACCAAATTGCAATCTCAAAAGAACAAGGACACAAATTTGCACACGTAGAAAATGGATGGCCTGAAACATTTATTGTCCCCACTTCTGAGTTGCCTCTAATTGAACCGGTCTCCTCCAAACGGAGCTGAGCATTTGGCAACAACAGGTGGACTTGCGGCCTGTTTAGAATGCAAAAATTTCACATGAAATAATTCAACAGCATGAATATGAGGAAATCACTACGTTCTAAATATGGCCTTAAATTCTTGTGTTTGGAATTTATCTTGTTCCATGCTATGGGTCAAGCATCAAATTCTAGTAATGCCATAAAAAAATGAATAACCGTCAACATTCCATTGGTTTTTGCAAACTTTTTTTTTTTTTAAATGCAGCTAGTTTTGTGCGATCCTAGCTCAAAATGCCACTCTGACATGGTTAGAGGCATTTGGCAGATTCAAAATGACAATTCTACCGTTTGAAACACTAAAAAAAATGTTGAATATCATTCATTTTCTCTCGTATGGCATTTCAGCAAACAAGTCTTGGGCGCCTAAGTACTACTGCAGCTACAATGGGGTATGGAAGTGATGGCTGGCAGATTTGAGCCAGAAGAAAACAAAGGTTAGAAGACGATTGGGCGAGGGTGATTTTGGAGTATTTACGGAAATAGCTCCGACAATGGAATTTTAAATCAAGATTTACCGGAAAGTAAAATCTACAAACCGTTATATCTGCAGGCCAAATCAGAGGCGTTGCTAATGCATTGGGATAGAGTGCGGACTTGAGTGACAGTGTTCGCATCGCCCTCATTTGAAATTTGAATTTCAAATTTCAAACGGAAGCACTTATACAATACACGTACTGCAGACCAGTGCTGCACTTTTGCAAATAAAATGTACTGCACAATACACAAGAGTACACTGCTGATACACTATACACAGAACTTTGAACTCAAAACAAATTCTTTTGCAAACATTTAGCTGTACAATACATGAAACATGAGCACATTGCAACGGTAGCGGCATCCACGCAGAGAAAGACAGACTACACGAGTACTTGACGTGTGGACACACATACACAGGACTTTTTCATAGAAAAAAATTCTTCCACAGACAAAATACGCGGTACATGCACTGTATACCGGTGGCCGATGGTGAGCCAGAAGCACTCCGGCAGCCGGTGACGAGGACGAGCCACACCGGTGGTCGGTGGCGTGTACTCTGGCCGGAAGCACTCAACCGCGAGGAAGAAGTGCTCGACGGCGGGCGGAGTAAGGAAGAAGTGCTCGACGGCCATCAAAAGCATTCTACGACGAGGGAAGTACTCCGGCCAGAGTACTACGCAGTACTAGCGGTCCTGTACTTGACACCAGCGAGCGGGCGTTGTAGGTCTTCGACGGCGACGAGGAAGCACTCAAGGGAAATCTGTCGGACTCGAACTCTTTGTGTATATCTGTTTGTACTAGAATTTAATAAGATATAGTCAATTGTCAGGTTAAGAATAAAGAGATATTTTAGGCAATATTGGATAAAGGAAAGACATGTTAAAGATGAAATTATGATCAATATTGATCTAAACTTGAAGATCTGTCCGAGTAAAGGCTGACACGAATCATGGACAACGAATCGGAGAAGGATACGATCGGTCAATGTGCTATAAAAGATAGTTGAGGACAAGCGAGAAGAACAACACAAACAAATCAAACAACTCGCATTACTTTTTATTTACTTTCTTGTGAATTAGGAGTAGTCTTATAACTTAGAATCTTTTCTGTAATCCAATTTTGATCAATAAGGTTGCGCATCACTGATTGTTGATCTCCATCGATTACACCAATCAGGATTGATTTTCTCCTATCTTGTTACGCATCGTCTTTTTCGGGAAGATCTACCTCTTACCATCTAAGCAATCCTAATCGGCTGTTTAGACTTATCGTTACCTTAGATTTAATTAGCTTTTTGGCTGTTTAGATCTTTGCCGATTGTTACTTTAGATCGGCTTTGAGCATATTTTTCCATCCATCTTATCGATTGCACAATCAAATCGATTGGCACGCCTTGAACCCCCTGAATCAGCGATCATCGTGTGTTGAAGCCGATAGATCCTTTGTCACATCTTTCGGCGCCAACACACTTTTGACACGCCCGGTGGGACACGATGTCTTCATCGGGAAAATCAATTCCTTTGTCCGATCTCAACTCCAGTGCTATAATCGTTCCTATACTGGATGATTTAACATCAAATCAACGCAAAGAGATTGAAGATCGGAAAGTCACGCTCGAAGAGATGATGCTGAGCTATTATCAGAAAACCCGACGCGGCGTCACTCAAAAGGCTGCATTGCCGACAGTTAATGCCTTCAGTGATGCGGGGATTACTAACACCTCGGTGAGTCAATACATGCCCGCACAAGCTGAATTATCGACTTCGATTAATCAATTTGTGCAACATGCTTTGATTAACCAATCATCGGCTATAGTTACAACTCTTAAGCCAATGATAAGTAATAGTGTAAAAATAATAGCGCAAAAGTTAGCATCGGCTGGAAGCTTGATCGACCCAATGCAAGCTTTGCCGAATTACCCTGTTTATTCGGTAGCACTAAAAGAGGGGGGTGAATGAACCCAAATTTTAAATATATCCCCTAGGTGGATCACAAATGCAGATTTTCACCAAAGAAAACAAGCCAAAATCCTTGAATATCAAATGGAAGCGAAAGAGTCAATTTTCACAAAAAAACCGGCCTAAGGCCGGTGCTACCGCCCTCTGGGGCTGGTACTACTGGGTTATTGTAGCTACAGTGAAATCAGGCATATAAACAGCGTTTTCAGCACGGGTTCAAATAGGAAAATTGATGTATCTTTTGATCCGTTGATCCAAACTCAACCAAACTTGGTAGATAAGGTCCTTGGGAAGTCAGAAACTTATTCCAACCTTGAATCACAAGGATTGATGTCAAAGTTCGACCTTTATGCCCGAGAATGAAGAACATACCAAGTTTCAATAAAAACCGAAAGAACTTCGATCGAGGCTTGCTCGTGGGTTTTTTATGACCAAGATGATCTTGAATGACTCCCCACACGTCCCAACAAGCACAAGATCACGAAGAAACTCAAGGGTACGCAATCTATAAGATCAAGCATTCAAGAATGCAAAAGATCGACTTCTTGCAACAAGAACGCATAGATAGCCTAAATGATTGAAATATGATTTCAAGAAAAAATCAATCATAAACCTTAGCAAAATATTCGTAAGCAATTAGAAGGAGGGGAGCCAAATCCAAATTGCGTAAATGTAAATTGCAAAAAAGTAAATGCGGAATTTAAATTGTGTAATTTAAATGTGTAATGTAAATGCGTAAAGGAAATGAAATATGAACATAAATGAAGAACATTTCATTTCTGGAAGAGAGGTTACAAAGCCTCACATTCATGTGGGCAAAGCTCAAAGGAGCATCAAAAACCTCAAAACCTTCAAGAGGGGAAGGCTACCCCTCCATCCCTATTTATACAACTCTTGGGCCACCTACCACCCTTGGATGAGCTTCTAAACCCTAGAGCATCCATCAAGGGATAGGATTAACCCACTCAACCAGCCATGCAAGGGTTCACCCAAAACCCACAACACATAATGGATTTTCTTGCACGGTTCTCAAAGCAAGCTACACTTATGCACTACTCTATCTTCCAGAATTGCAACCCAACAGCTTTCCTTGATCCAAGTAGTGATAAGCTAGCTTCTCCACTGATCTCTTGTCTCTTGGGACTGCACCGACTTCATCTCCGGCCATCTTCCGGCGAATATCCGGCCATCTTGAACCTTCGGCCATCCCATGCCTAGTTCCAGCCTCCCTTCGCCTCACCATGACCACCAAATGAAGTCCTACATCCACAAAGACAAGAAAACCCTTCTTGGTTCCACCGTGAACCCAGCGCATCAATTCGATCACGAATTGGGGTTAGAACAGACCAAAATGGACCAAAACACTTTATCCTGTTTTCAATACAGCAGTAATCTTCTCAATTTTTTATGTTGCTCAAATGAAAAACTTGTCAACATGAAACAGATGCTTTTTGAAATTATCTACAACTTTCATGTAGACCGAATAATTTTTGGAGCAAAGGAAGACCTTCAAAAACGCTAATTACTGTCGGCTGTCAAAACCGGTCCGGTGTAAACGTGAAACTCACTGTGACTTGGTCCGGCGTGAAAAAATCAGTCCGACGCAAATGGTAAACTCTCTGTTTCCCTCTTCCCTTGGTCCGGCGCAAATGAGAAACTCTCTGTTTCTCATTTCTCTTGGTCCGGCGCAAACGTGAAATCTATCCTAACTCGGTCCGGCGCAAAAGCAAATCATTTATACCCCGGTCCGGCGCAAATGCAACTCATGCAACATTTGGTCCGGCGCAAACATGAAACCGATTAAACTTGGTCTGGCGTAACCTATCATACCGGCACAAAAATACTCTAACTTGAAATCTATTTTAAATCCAAACTCAAATCTAAGCTATCCTAGATCACATAAAGTCAAATACTCATCACAAACATGGATGGACCTTCACATGGTTCTTCAATCTCCCCCTTGATGAGTATATTGACAAACCACACAAAAGGCATAAATTTGAGTTTGAGTAAGAGAAGAAGAAAGCAATTTGATTGCAAAACCACACATGGTCCAGAGAGAATAGACTGAGAACATGATCAAGTTGATAAGACATATTTTAGAGCTAAATCAAGGAAAGAGCAAGTTTTCCACGAAAAGCTCTAAAATCCAATCATAAGTGCCAAATGTGATTATGTGATTATGATCTATAAGAATTAGCAAAATTTTACAAAGATCATAAGAACCAAATAAGCTTTCACATTTTTAATGATGCCTTTTCTACTTTTTCTCCCCCTTTTGTCAATATAGGCATCAAAATGGAATTTTCTCCCCCCTTTTTATGTATACATGAAATGCAACCTAAGGTAGCTTTGAAGATTATCCAAATGATTATAATGACAAGATATAACACCAAGTTTATCAATTTCAGATTAGACTAGTCTAAGACATGTCCAAGGGCAAATAACAAATTTTGCTCATAAGCTGAATTTTGAAAATGTGTCATTTTTAGCAAGATTTGATAAGTGCAAAACTTAGCAAAGTTTCAAAGCTAGAAGCAAAACCACTCAAGGATCAAATGAAAAACCTAGAGTTCAACCTACTCAACACTTTGAGGAATTTTGAAGTGCATATAAGGTCCTTCAAGCTCATTTTTCAATTTATGCAAATTTTCTTTAAGACTTTGAAAAACATAGCGGGGTGCAAATGTTTGACATTATTTGCATTCTTTACCCACTTATGTGTTTTATATTTGCATTTTTTTTATTGATTGACTCAAGCCATTTTCGATCATCTCAAGAGTAACTCTTAAGAGAATGATCTTGGTCATACACAATATATTCCAAGTTCATCCCAAATGCAATGGGAAGCAGTCTCGTGAATATAAAGTGTTGAGATCAATTTTGCACAAAAGAGTCAAATTTTTCTTGATTTCAATTTAGCACATATGAGCAATTTTGAAGGACTCAAATATGGATCAACCAAATTTCACCCAAGTTGCTATAGGGACTCTAGAGAAATCCAAAATTCCACAATTCATGGTAAAAACCCCTAGAGAAGAAACTTAGTAAGTAAAAGCAACATGTTTCATCAAGTTTTCATTTAAAGCTTTCAAGTTTTTTCAAATTTTGATTAAGCTTAGCATGATAAATGAACTTGGGTATATCTAAGCTAGTGATTTTCTTCAAAAGATATAGCATGATGTATTTCATGAATATTGAGTCAATTGCATAATAGACAAAGCTCATAAAACAGGAAATGCAGTCTAAATGCAATGCATGAACAGATTCCCAAACTCCCCTCAACAAATGACTCAATTTTAAGCTCAAATCTGGTTAAAGTTGAGTTATTATCAAGATTAGGCATAAAGAAAACCCAAATGAACTCAATAACAACCAGAAAAATAGAATGAGGAGAAGAAGTCGAGAAAACTGCAAACTGGGTGGCTATTGAGCATAGAAAAGATAGAAGATACTCACTACGGCTTAGACTCGCTCTTATCTTCCCCAGTGACTGACATAGGAAAGCTGACTCTAGATCCCAACTAAGGAGTGCACACAGATCCTGTCTACCTAAGAGGCCCAACACCTGCTAGACTTATAAGACTGTGAGGAAACTCAACCTAGAGAGAAGAGAGAACAGCTAATCACACATGATAGCAACCTAAAGCACAAGATAAGAGGTCCATGCAAGGCATGCCAGAAGTCTAAGTGAGTGAACTCAACTCAAGAAAATAAACCAAAATCACCCAGAAGAAACACAAAGAAAAGCAAAATTGGAAGATAATATATTATACATAATATACAAACCAGCTCACCCTCACGATAGGCCGTAAGGGCTCACGATTCCAAGCTCACTTTTCAAGGCAACAAATCTGGAGCTATCCAAAGGCTTGGTGAAGATATCAGCTAACTGGAGGTCACTCTCTACAAACTGAAGCGCGATATCCCCCTTCTCCACATGGTCTCTAAGGAAGTGATATCTAATATCAATGTGCTTGGTCCGGGAATGCTGCACTGGGTTTTTAGCAATGCAAATAGCAGAAAGTGTTGTCACAGAAAAGTAGCACACTCTATCTCTAACCCAAAATCCCGCAAGGTCGATCTCATCCAGAGCACCTGGCTACAACAACTGGCTGCAGCAACATACTCGACCTCAGCGGTGGACTGTGCAACTCCGGACTGCTTCCTAGATGACCAAGAAACAAGAGAAGTGTCAATGAATTGGCAAGTGCCAGAAGTGCTCTTCCTATCTATCCTACAGCCAGCAAAGTCGGCATAGGAAAAGGCTCTCAAGGACAGACAAGAAGAAGAGTACCAAATACCATAATCAGTGGTAGCATGAAGGTACCTGAAGATGCGCTTGACCTCCTGGCGGTGAGAGGCGCGAGGAGAGGCCTGAAATCGAGCGCACAGACAAATAGCAAAATGTATGTTCGGCCTCTAAGCAGTGAGGTACAAGAGGGAGCCGATCATGCTCCGAAACTCCTTTTGATCAGCAGGCTCACCATCCTCATCCGGCTCAAGGACAGCAGTGGTGGCCATAGGAGTCATCATCGGCTTCCCGTCAGACATATCGAAATGCCTCAGGAGGTCACGGGTATACTTGCCTTGATGCAAGAAGGTACCCTCCCGAGTCTGCTTGATTTGGAAGCCAAGAAAGTAGCTCAACTCGCCCATCATACTCATCTCAAACTTTGTGCTCATCACCTCAGAAAACTGAGACACAAGCGAATGAGACGAGCCACCAAAAATGATATCGTCCACATAAATCTGGACGAGAAGAAAATGCGACTCATGTTGTCTGATGAACAGAGTTTTGTCTACTATGCCCATTTTGAAGTCATGGCTGAGAAGATATGACTTGAGTCTCTCATACCATGCTCTGGGGGCCTGTTTGAGTCCATACAAAGCTTTAGAAAGCTTGTATACATGACTCAGAAACTTGGGGTTCTCAAATCCTAAAGGTTATTTGACATAAACCTCTTCCTCAATATAGCCATTGATGAATGCACTCTTGACATCCATTTGATAGAGCTTGAAGCCCTGGGATGCAGAGAATGCAAGCAGGATCCTTATAGCTTCTAGTCTAGCTACAGGGGCAAAGGTCTCCTCAAAGTCAAGGCCCTCAACCTAAGAAAAGCCTTGTGCAAGTAGCCTAGCCTTGTTGCGAATGACAACCCCATCCTCACTCTGCTTGTTTTTGAACACCCACTTGGTCCCAATGACATTATGACCAGAAGGACGTTCTACAAGCTGCCAAACTTTGTTCCTCTTGAAGTTTTCAAGTTCCTCATGCATAACATTAGTCCAAGACTCGTCAAGAACACCATCATCTCCATCATCCTCATCCTCTATAAAGATGGTCTCGAAGGAAGAAGAAGAGCTTGAAATGTCAGGTCTAGCTCCTGGGCTAGCCTCATCAAAGGTCACTTCACAGGTCTCTATGATCCTGTGCGCATCGTAACTCCAG
Source organism: Otatea glauca (assembly GCA_036346275.1). NCBI lineage: Eukaryota > Viridiplantae > Streptophyta > Magnoliopsida > Poales > Poaceae > Otatea > Otatea glauca. The sequence continues at coordinate 21,295,751 of CM070729.1, forward strand.
ACCCTATAGCTACGAGAAGAAGTCGAATAACCCAGAAAGATACCATCGAAGAACGAGACTCAAACTTATCCAAAGTTACGGACTTCAAAATAAAACACTTGTAACCAAACACACGAAAATGAGAAACACTGGGCTTTCGCCCATACCTCAACTCGTAAGAAGTGCGGTGCAAATGTGCTCTCAAGAATACACGATTAGAAACATGGCAAGCAGTAGCTATAGCCTTAGCCCAAAACTTCCTAGGAGTGATGTACTCGTCTAGCATCGTCATGGCCATCTCTACCAGGGTCCTGTTCTTCCTTTCCACTACGCCATTTTGCTGAGGGACGTAAGGAGAGGAGAACTGATGCTCTAAACCAGACTTCACACAAAAACTCTCAAAATAGGAGTTCTTGAACTCCGTGCCATTGTCACTGCGTATAGCTTGTAGGGCACTAGGGAGCTCAAAAGACAACCTATGAACCAAACCCGTAAAATGGGTAAAAGTCTCATCCTTTGAGGACATGAAAACACCCAAGAGTACCTAAAAATCATCAACAATGACAAGAACATACCACTTCCCACCCACTGACTGCACTCTAGCTGAACCAACAGTGTCCATATGTAAAAGCTGTCCTGGTGCATCAGTCATCACAACAGTGACTAGAGGATGAGAAGCAGCAACCATCTTGCCATGTCGGCAAGGAGAGCAAACTAACTCTTTGACCAATTTGATTTTGGGCAAATTACGAATGAGATCATGGCTGCTAACTCGGGTCAAATGATCAAAACCAATATGACCAAGTCTCCTATGCTAGAAGGAGAGATCACGGGACTCTGAAGCAATCAAACATCGGAGAGAGTCTCCAGAAGAAGCAGAAAAATCAGCACGAAAGACTCTCTCATATCTAAAAATGCCGCAAACTAACCCTCCTGAAGAATCGAGGATTTTACAGGCACTACTCTTGAAACTCACCTCGAAAGAGTCATCAATAAGCTGAGAAACAGAAAGCAAATTGTATTGCAGCTTACTCACTAAGGCAACATCTTTAAGAATGAAATTGTCATTAATGCAAATGGTACCTTTAGCAATGACTCCGAGTCGCTATAGAGCTCAGAGTCGCTGATGCCGTTGGCGTCGGCCATGAAGCACATGTCGGACAAGTCGTCGCCGCCCTTCTTCTCTTGCGGTTCATCCTTGCCCTCGTCGCTCCATGTCTCCGTGTCGGAGAGGTTGATGTAGTCAAGTGCGGCGAGGACGCGGTGAAAGAGCTTCTTGTTCTTGGAGAAATTGCGGTACTTCTCACGCGCCGGCTCACGAACTGGAGGCTTCTTGTTGCGGTTCTTGTCGATGTAGTCGTTCTTTGCCGAACCTCCAGCATCGTTCTAGTTTGGGGCAATTAGCCCGAATGTGGTTGGGGCCACCACACTGAAAGCATGTGATCATGCCACCTCTCTTCTCTCTCACCCTCTTGTATGCATGAGAAAACTTGCGAGCAAGAAGAGCAGGCTCATTTTCTGAAAAATTTTCAGTTGGTCATCGCTTAGCTCGCAAAAGGCGAAAAGAGAGAAACCAATAGAAGGATCAGAAGAAGAAGATCCAATGGGATCGGTGACCAAGGCCATCGATTGAGATTTCGTCTTCCGTGAGATGACATCGATCTCATGAGTCTTGAGGTGGGAATAAAGCCCGTCAAGAGTCAGAGTCGATAAGTCGGTGGTGTCCTTGATGGTGGTCACCTTCATCTCCCAAACACACAAATCGAGTGCGGTCAAGAAATGTCGAGCATTATCCGAGTCAAGGTATATGCAACCAACTGCTCGAAGATCGCTCAAGATCTTGGTAAAACGACCGAAACACTCATCAAGACTCTCACCAGCGTGTTGTTCAAACTTGTTGAACTCAAGCTTGAATTGGTCTTGTCGAACCGTCTTGATTTGAGTAGTGCCCTCATGGTAAGCATCGAGGGTCACCCAAATCTGATGAGCAGAACGAAAGTGAGAAATCCTATCGTACTCGCTATGGCTAAGACCCTGTATAAGGATATTCCTTGCCTTAGCATTCACCTCAACGTCAGCCACATTGCCGGTCGTGACGTTTTCATCAGCAGAAACCTCATACGGGAGTTTCAGCTTCTGCCATATTAGGAAGCCCTGGGCAGTGATGTACGACTCCATTCGAGAGTTCCAAAATGGAAAATCAACTCCAGAAAAAATATTAGGCTTGGTGGAATACTTGTCCAACGCCATGGCTCTTCAGACCGGTCAAGATCTATGAAACAGCAAAACCGGGCTCTGATACCAATTGAAAGACCGAGATGGCGATCAGAGGGGGGGTGAATGATCCCAAATTTTAAATATATCCCCTAGGTGAATCACAAATGCAGATTTTCACCAAAGAAAACAAGCCAAAATCCTTGAATATCAAATGGAAGCGAAAGAGTCAATTTTCACAAAAAATAGCCTGAGGCCGGTACTACTGGGTTACTGTAGCTACAGTGAAATCAAACATATGAATGGCGTTTTCAGCAAGGGTTCAAATAGGAAAATTGATGTATCTTTTGATCCGTTGATCCAAACTTGATAGATAAGGTCCTTTGGATGTCAACAACTTATTCCAACCTTCAATCATAAGAACTGATGTCAAAGTTCCGACCTTTATGCCCGAGAACGAAGAACATACCAAGTTTCAATAAAAACCGAAAGAACTTCGATTGAGGCTTGCTCGTGGGTTTTTGATGATCAAGATGATCTTGAATGACTCCCCACACATCCCAGCAAGCACAAGATCATGAAGAAACTCAAGAGTACGCAATCTATAAGATCAAGCATTCAAGAACGCAAAAGATTAACTTCTTGCAACCAGAACGCATGGATAGCCTAAATGATTGAAACATGATTTCAAGAAAGAATCAATCATAAACCTTAGCAAAAGATTCGTAAGAAATTATAAGGAGGGGAGGCAAATCCAAATTGCGTAAATGTAAATTGCAAGAAAGTAAATGCGAAATTTAAATTGCGTAATTTAAATGCGTAATGTAAATACGTAAAGTAAATGAAACATGAACATAAATTAAGAACATTTTATTTCTGGAAGGAGAGGTTACAAAGCCTCACATTCATGTGGGCAAAGCTCAAAGGAGCATCAAAAACCTCAAAACCTTCAAGAGGGGAAGGCTACCCCTCCACCCCTATTTATACAACTCTTGGGCCGCCTACCACCCTTGGATGAGCCTATAAACCCTAGAGCATCCATCAAGGGCTAGGATTAACCCACTCAACCAGCCATGTGCAAGGGTTCACCCAAAACCCACAACACATAATGGGTTTTCTTGTACGGTTCTCAAAGCAAGCTACACTTATCCACTACTCTATCTTCTAGAACTGCAACCCAACAGCTCTCCTTGATCCAAGTAGTGATAAGCTATCTTCTCCACTGATCTCTTGTCTCTTGGGACTGCACCAACTTCATCTCCGGCCATCTTCCAGCGAACATCTGGCCATCATGAACATCCGACCATCCCATGCCTATTTCCAACCTCCCTTCGCCTCACCATGACAACCAAATGAAGTCCTACATCCACAAAGATAAGAAAACCCTTCTTGGTTCCACCATGAACCCAGCGCATCAATTCAATCATGAATTGGGGTTAGAACAGACCAAAACACTTCATCTTGTTTTCAATACAGCAGTAATCTTCTCAATTTTTTTATAATTTTTATGTTGCTCAAATGAAAAACTTGTTGACATAAAAAAGATGCGTCTTGCTATTATCTACAACTTTTATGTAGACCGAATAATTGTTTGAGCAAGGGAAGACCTTTAAAAATGCTAATTACTGCCGGCTGTCAAAACCGGTCCGGCGTAAACGTGAAACTCATTGTGACTTGGTCCGGCGCGAAAAAATCAGTCCGGCGTAAATGGGAAACTCTCTGTTTCCCTCTTTGCTTGGTCCGACGCAAATGGGAAACTCTCTGTTTCTCATTTCCCTTGGTCCGGCGCAAATGGGAAATTCTCTGTTTCTCATTTCCCTTGGTCCAGCCCAAACGTGAAGTCTATCCTAACTCGGTCCGCGCAAAAGCAAATCATTTCTACCCCGGTCCGACGCAAATGAAACTCATGCAAAATTTGGTCCGGTGCAAACATGAAACCGATTAAACTTGGTCTGGCGTAACCTATCATGCCAGCACAAAAACACTCCAACTTGAAATCCTTTTTAAATCCAAACTCAAATCTAAGCTATCCTAGATCAAATAAAGTCAAATACTAATCACAAACATGGATGGACCTCCGCATGGTCCTTCAAGCACAAAGCACTCAAATCCCAGTAGCCGATCATAAACCATCGGCTATAACTTCGCCCTTGACTATGTTGCCAACCCAGCCTAGTGTCATACTGCAAGGAGATCCTCGTGCAAGTGGGGTTGCACATTATCAAGCATATACCGATGCTGTTAGGTTGGACATCCAGCCAACTTACCACCATCGGCCCCGTTCTACACTATTTCCCAATCGGTTCCACAGCCGATTGAACCTCCTAGGCATCCACAATATGCTGAGCTAATTTCGTAGAGGAATACGCCCCCATATAAGGTGGTAATGTAATCGAAACCCTTCGTTCCTGTACCTGAGCCGACTGCTAGGAAAAGTAACAGATATGAGCAACTTCCTCAGTATGCATTGGCTCAACCAACCTATGAACCTGAGCTTACGCTCGCGGGGGCAGAATGCCAATTACGAGCGCAATTGGCAAAACCATAGCGCTACATAGGCTAATACAACCCAAAGGGAAGGTTATCGGCTATCGGAAGCCATATCTCGATTACATTGACCGGATGCCTTACCCTAACAACTTCAAGGTTCCTGATTTTTTGAAATTCTCTAGGGATGACTTTGTTACTACTTTGGAGCATGTCGGACGATTTATCGCGTAATGCGGTGAAGCTGCTCAGTCCAACGGGTTAAAAATTAGGTTATTCCCACTATCTTTGTCAGGGGCTGCTTTTACATGGTTTACAAACTTGCCTCCGAATTCGGTTCATTTTTGGATCGATTTAGAAAGCCGATTCCAAAAATATTTTTTCTCTGGTAGTCTGGAACTTAGGATTTCCAACTTGAGCTTTGTTCACCAGAAGTTTGGAGAATCGGTAACAGATTATATCAAAAGGTTTAGAGAAGTAAGAAATCGGTATTTTAGTGTTACTTTACTCGATAACCAATTAGCCTATTTGGCCTTCAAGGGGTTAATTCCCCAGTTGAGGGAAAAATTCAGTGGGCAAGCATTCACTGATTTGAGTCACCTGTTGCATAAGGTATTGGCTAAAGAAAGTCATTTTACCGATAACAAAGACTTTAGGGATAAGTTCAAGGCTAATAATAACAATAAAGATAAGGATAAAGCTAAGGTTAACCTTGTCGAATACTGTTCAAGTGAATCCTCTGAAGACGATGAGGCTAAAATAAATATAGCCGAATGGATTAAAGGATCTAAGAAGTCTTTAGTCTGTTCTTGGCTTGAGCCGACTAAGAATATGTCAGAAATAAAATACGCTTTTGATGTCTCTAAGTGTGACCGTATTTTTAACCTACTTCTAGGAGAAAAGATTATCTACCCGAGGGGCATGTTATACCGTCGGCTGATAACATTTAAAAGCGAAGGTATTGCAAATGGCATCATTCTTTTTCTCATAATACTGACGATTGCAATATTTTTTGACAGCAAATATAATCAGCTATAAAGGATGGCCGACTCAAGTTTGCAGGAAAGACGACGATGCAAGTCGATGCTAATCCTTTTTCAATTAATATGGTTCAATGTTCCAAAAAGGAAAAAGCTGATGGAGGATACATGGTCAAAAGTTGCACGTCATATTGATGGTCAATCGACTTCCAGTGGCAAAGAGACCCTAAAAATTACGATCGGTTCACTACAAATAGAGATCGACCGTGAAGGGAGAAGCTCAAGGACTGTCAAGGCTAAGGGTGACCTGCAAATCGAAAAGTGGTATAAGGCTGAAAGAACATCACCACCGCGCAAGCCGATTCACAAGCCAAGGCCGACCTTCTCCCGGTTGTTGGAAAAATACGAAAGGAGAAATGATAGGTCATGTTATCTTGCATGTCGGCTAGATAATTTGTGTACTGGCCCGATAATTTGGAAAAAGCTCACCAACGATGCCCCTTTTGGCAATTCTGTTGGGAGAGAGGGTTAGCTCTTTTGTCACCGCACACATGCCCGATGGAACACTACCCTCATCAATGTGACTGGCCAAGGTGATTGGCTAAGGATAGAATATCTAAGCCGTTATAAGACTGTTCTGATGAAAGTCTCAAAAGACCGGTCCATCAAAGGTTTTTCGTGCCAAACCAAACCCAAGTGCAAGCGGAAGAGGGGTCAAGCTCCATGGCTCAGGTTGATCTGGCGAGAAAAGTACAAAAGCCGATTGAACCTAAGCCAAGTTGGTGTCCTCTGGGTCTTAGCTGATCACAACGGAGATGACTTCAAAGGTTAAGGACCCAAGAGATGAGAGAGGCTGCCTAAGAAAAACAGAGAGATCAAGCTTTTAATGAGCTCTAGCCGATTAAGACCGCTAAAAAGGAGTGGAGGAAGAAATAACCGGTTGAAAAAGAGTTTGATTCGGCGGATGAACTAAATTCACCTATGGTTCGAGATGACACTCCATCGATGGACATCAACATGGTGTTCACTTTGCTAGCCGAGTTCAAAATAAGGACTGTATCGGTCAAAGAGACATTTGCTCAATTGTGTTTGGGGGCTCAAGGAACAGCTTTTGAAAAGCCTTAGGATGATCATCGGTATCTGAAGTCGTTATACCTAAAAGGACACATCAATAGCAAGGTGATATCAAGGATGCTTATTGATAGAGGAGCAACTGTCAATCTAATGCCATACACCAATTGCAAGAAATTGGGTAAGTCCGATGAGGATCTTATTAAAACCAATATGGTTTTAAATAATTTCACAAGCGATCCCACTGAGGCAAGGGGGGTCAAGGTGACTGAGTTGACAATTGGTAGCAAGACATCCCTACCGTCTTCTTCGTAGTCGATGCTAAGGGTAATTACGACGTTCTGCTTGGGCGAGATTGGATTCACGCTAATTGCTATGTGCCGTTGACTATGCACCAGATGCTCGTCCAGTGGAATGGAGACGAGGTTGAAATCATTCAAGCCGATACATCAACTCATATTGCTATGGCGAGTTCAGACGCAAATTGGCAACATGAAGAAGTCGAGTGTATATCTGGTAAAGCTCTAGACCACTGTTATTTTATCTTCATCAATAAGACAAGGCTTATTCCGATCAACGTGAAGCCAAGTACACTCGATCGGACAAACGAGATTTTGAGTCGATGGAGCCTAAATCAGTAGTGAAGGCTTTACAAGACAAAATGTAAGTCTATCAGCAAATAATGGATAACTATGAGGCCATTGAAGATTTCCAAGAAATCGAGAAGTTATGCCAAGGTTTCACGTTGACTGATTTGCTAGAAAAAGTCCATATAGGTGATGGTGATAGGAAAAGACCAACTTTTATTAGTTCAAAATTAGCTGCAGATTATAAAGAAAATTTGGTCGAGATTTTAAGAAATTATAATGATTGTTTTGCTTGGTAATATCATGAGATGCCTGGTTTAAGCCCACAACTTGATGAACATCGGCTACCTATAAAGCCATGTTATCGATCGTTTAAACAGTCTCCTAGACGATTTAATTCGGCTTTGTATAATGTTATAAAAGAATAAATTGAGCGATTGTTAGATGCCAAGTTTATCAGGCCTTGCTGATATGATGAATGGGTTTCAAATATCGTTCCTGTCATGAAGAAAAATGGCAAACTCAGGGTGTGCATTGATTTTAGGGATTTAAATAAAGCCACACGAAAAGATGAGTACTCGATGTCAATAGACGATATGCATATCGACGCTACATCGGGGAATAAGATCATTAGTTTTCTTGATGGTAACGCTGGATATAATCAAATATTCATGATAGAAGCCGATATACCTAAAACAACATTTAGGTGTCCTGGTGCCTTAGGTTTGCTTGACTGGGCAGTCATGACGTTCGGCTTGAAGAACGCTGGTGCAACATATCAACGTACCATGAATTTGATTTTTCATGATTTGATCGGCCATATTGTGTAAATCTACATCGATGATGTTGTTGTTAACTCCAAAGAGGAATTGCAGCATTTGGCTGATTTGGAAATAGTGTGCAAGAATACAAGAGCACACGGCCTAAAAATGAACCAATACAAGTGTGCTTTTGGTGTGTCGACTGAAAAGTTTTTGGGCTTCATGGTTCATGAAAGAGGAATTGAGGTTAATCAAGAAAGAGTCAAAGCCATAGCCAAAACCAAGCCGTCAGCCTATAAGGAGTTACAGAAGTTGATCGATAAGATTAACTATTTACGACAATTTATTTCAAACTTATATGGTTGTATTAGTTCATTTACCCCACTATTGAAATTAAAAGACAATTAAGAGTTTGTATGGGGAGCTGATCAACAGAAAACCTTTGAGAATATTAAGGAATATGTGACCAATCCTCTAGTTTTAGCTGCAACCCAAAAAGGTATTCCATTCAAGTTATATATATTGGCTGAAGAGGTGACTATTGGAGCTGTTTTGGGGCAAGATGTCGATGAGAAAGAGCGAGTTATTTTCTACTTAAGCCGACGATTAATTGACGCGGAGACCAGGTACCCTTTTGTAGAAAAGCTTTTCTTATCATTATATTTTGCTTGCACAAAACTAAGGTATTATATTTTAGCATCGGCTTGTAAGGTTATTTATAAAACTGATGTTATAAAATATATGTTGTCGGGTTTTGATCAATAAAGTTGCACATCGCCGATTGTTGATCTCCATCGATTACACTAATCAGGTTTGATTTTCTCTGATCTTGTTGCGCATCGCCTTTTTCGAGAAGATCTACCTCTTACCATCTAACCAGCACTAATCGGCTGTTTAGACTTATCGTTACCTTAGATTTAATCGGCTTTTTGACTATTTAGATCTTTGTCGATTGTTACTTTAGATCGGCTTTGAGCATATTTTTCCATCCATCTTATCGATTGTAGGATCAAATTAGTTGGCACGCCTTGAACCCTCTGAACCCGGTGTTCGTCGTATGTTGAAGCCGATAGATCCTTCGTCACATCTTTCGACGCCATTAATGTCGCACTAGTTTAGGATCACGCTAGTGAAGACGAATGGGTAGGCTACTATAACATAAAATCAAAATTGTCTACCGTGTAACCAAAGAACCACTACAAGTTGTTAATCACGAAATTACCACTAGACGTGCATACCTGTAGCGAAAGTAGAGTCAATGTAGCTCGTTGGTGCGGTTGTAGTCGTACTAGCCTCACGCCTCCTCCTAGCTCATCATGACCATCCTAGGCTATGGATCGTCCTCATCACCTTCACAAGTTGCGGATTGTCCTAGTGTTGAAGTTTCACAGCAACACCTCCAAGCTATCCACACGTACGAAGGGACACCACCCGTCGGAGTGCTAGCGCTGGCTGCGCGGTTTTGGGCGATAGAGGTGTGGCGGCTAGGGTTTCGAGAATTCCGAATTCCTATGGTATCCCTTAACCCTAAAGCCACCACCCCCTCCGTTTATATAGACACCCCACAGCAGGTCTCTACATTAAAGACCCATTAGGAACTCAAAGCCCATTAGAATTCAGATCAACATCTGAATTAAGTCCTAACCCTTTAAGTGTGTGACTCTATAAGTTCACGTATACTTGGACATGACCCGACTACTCTTACTCGACCATTAATCGCTAGCGGTGACTAGCAGGATGTGTCGACTCCCGAGTATACGTAAAGATCACATCGGATGAACCTTAACAATGCTTAGTTATATGCATTTCCCATTGCCTCATGATATCGGTCAAACTCAAGGCGAGTATGTGTGATCCTTTTTTAGTTAGCTCGACCACTCTTTCTCTATTATGTGACATGGAATCAACGACTACGGTTAACTCTTTAACCACGAGTAGCATGGCCATTCAGTTTTGAAATCTAACCACTGAGAGGCCTAGAGATATCTCTCTCGTTGTATGGAGGGGCAAATACTATCTTGATTGACCATTCTTTGCAGCATGCTTCACAACAAACTTGAAAGCCACCTTTATAACTACCCAATTATAGTGTAGCGTTTGGCAACCCCTAAGTAAGTCATTACACATCTTGAGTACACGCGTCAACCTCATGTCTAAGGATATAACATACGCATTGTATATAAGACCAACTGATGACAAGTAAGATTACAACATTCTTGCAGTGTCTCAAGGTGGGTCGATCCAACTTCATGTTCTCTAAAATGTGTCCATATTATTGATTTGATATCTCCATATCCATGATCCGTGAAACATGGTCATCAACCAATACATATTCTAGTTTATTCATATGTGCCCTCATATGTTTATTGACTAGGGATCACTTTAGAATAATCATCACAAAGTCATATATAGAGTTTCACAAAGAAGTCACATACTAACTAATAAATAATAAGAACATTATTCAAGGAACAAGATAATAAATCATGAACATATATAAGGAAATATAATCATCTCTATAATTGCCTCTAGGGCATATCTCCAACAGCTAGTGCACACAGGTTCAACATAGATTGACATCACAATCATGCACAGTGGAAACATAATAAAAGACTTCATATATTAAATATAAATGTGTTGACTTACATGACTTTACCATGCAGGGCTAAACTGTAACAAATAAACCTAAACTGCAGTGGAAAGAAAATTTAGATAAACCCCTCAGTATACCATAGGCAACTAACAAGGCTCACACCCTAAACGTTCGCCTCTTCTTGGTACTCCTCCAAAGCTGGTTTAGACTTCTCTTCAACTGATGATTTTGTTGTTGGCAAGGGTGAGTACTTAAAGCACTCAACAAGTTGTGCACAGGATGCAATACTAGCATAACTATATGCAAGCTTATTCAAATGAAAGGCTAATATGGTTATTTTGCAGTAAAGCAGTATTTACAAATGAATACAATAATTAGATTGAAATGACAACCAAACAAGTAACAGTAAATAATAACTTTCAGGTATTTCTCAGGAGTAAATTGGTTCACATCCCAAAATCATATCCCAAACTTCCTTTGGCTCACAGCCTCCCTTCCTAAGTTTTATTTTATAAAATCTAACCCTTGACTATAATTCTCGAGCATTATACAGTACCGCATACACGGTTATTCAAATAGATTTACACTCTGCAGAGGTTATACACTTTGCCCACATGATATGATCAAACTATATTACCATGCAATGTCACGTACCCATTGATGTGTGGCTAGAAGATCATAACAAAACCTTTCAGAGACTCCGTCATAACACCAACCCTCCCGATATGTCTAACTCGCTATTCCACTCCCCATTGGGAACAAAAGAATAGTAGGGACATACAGGCCACTGCACAACACACTCCCCCCATAACCCCATCTGCAATGTGGTTATCCTCTTGAGGCATCAAGTGTTACGACTCGGTAACTTACTTAGTTAGGTCTGTCCCATTTCAGACATGTGGTTGCATGTTCGGCCCAGTTCAAAGGCTCGCAAGGTTAAGTCCTTAATTAACCGAGACAAGACTACTAATCACTCATAATAACCACCTCACATTCACTCATATATCAACATGTCAACCCATTGCCACACAGGCCCACCATAACTCACAGTCTCATGCCACTTGGCCCAATCCAAATTATTTACCACCCCGGTTGATTATAGTGCAGCACATTCCATCAACAACTCAACATCATTGTATGATAACACATGACACACCTTTCATGAACATATTCCATTAGTTAAGATTAATTTGAACTTCCAAAGGCATAAGTTATACATAGCATGGCTAAGCAAACTACACACGGTCTAACCAACCCGCGTTGGCATCTATTAGCAACCAACTAATATAATCCATCCTAGGGTGATAATAAACATGGCATAAAAATGACAAGGTAAGGTTTAATCCAATTGGGTTGGGTAACTAGATCCCAAACTATGTGAAAATAGTTTTAAGCATAAAATTTCATGCAGTTATTTAAAACAATATAGCATTTGCAAAACTAGGTTCAATATGATCAAAGCACAACTTGCCTTAGAAAAGATCCTGGTCTTGGTCTTGAGCTTGATCTTGAATCAACACTTCACTCTCAAACGATCCGGGCACTTCAATGTCTATGCGAATCGAGAGAGAACACTAAATAAATACCAAACTAGGAAGCAAACAAACTCTAAATATCAAATAAAATTCATCATGAAATAGATCTCAATTTAACAAATTTTTAGAAACTTGATCGCCTCAATCAGAGCTCGTATGTAGAAGAAAGGGCTCTCAAAAGATTTGAGTAAAAAAGAAAATTATAAAAAGAATAAATCCAGAATTTCCCGAATTAGTTTTCTTCTGAAAAATATGATTAATGACGTTGTGTTGACATAGCAACCAGATTTTCCTGGAATTAAATAAATATGAAAATCCTTGTTTCACTGACAGGTGGGCCCGACGGTCCATGGACTGAGTCCACGATCCAACCCGTGTTCACGGTAGATCAGGCGCATATAAATTGTGCGGTTCACCGGTGGACCCGCACCCAGCTGACTCAGCACATGACACAAGAGCCAACCAAGCAACCACATCAGCTAGGATGGTGACATGGCGCTAACACGGTAGTAGAGATGGCACCACATGTCAACATGTCAGCTAGGTGGTTGAACTCCCCCCCCGCCGACGAACTCTGATGGAAAGATGGTCGCGAACCTCGTCGACGCCGAGGAGGACGACGACGAAACGGTGGAAAAGCGACAAAATCGCGCCAGAACAGTGTGGATATGGAAGCCCCGAACACGATGATCTCAAACCCATGCTCGGCTTCAAAGGACATTCCTCGCCGACGTGGTTCTCAGTGGAAAAACGTGACGATGGTCCTCTGCAACTCCGGTGACCGAGATCTTGGCGATGCGACCACCTCAGGCGATGATTCCTAGGGCAAAAGCAGTGACGGACGATGGCGAACCTCGGGCAACCATCCACGCCCTTTATAGCACCATGAAAGGTGTGCTACACGAACTCCTAGACAAACATGGCGGCGAAATCATATCTGAACAGGAGTCTGACGGTGGCCTGAAGAAGATGCAATCCCAACCGTCCACGTGTCTCGATCCAGCGGATTCCGTCGTAAGAATTCAACTAAAATATTAAAAATATCAAAAGAAATCCCAAAAAAATCTGAAAAATCATTTGAGACATGTAGAACTCAAATAAAATATTTTTAGCAAAATTTTATTAAAACTTTTCAAATATTTAAATAATATTCACAATAGAAACAATTCAAAAATATTAAATAAATTCTAGAAAATTGCAAAAAACCACAAAATTGGCAAATGATAGTATTAATTCAATAAAAATAAAAAATTGGGATGTTACAAAATCTGCTGTGCACATCCCTAAAAGATGGTTGATAGCTTGATATGGTTTGTAGATACAAATGGCCGTACGAAATCCTCTCTCAAGTTTTGCAAAACTAATGGAATATTTACAATTATACACTGCTTCGATACATCACCCTTTCAATACATGTTGCACAAATCTTAAAGCAAGTGAAAGGATAAGTGATCACCATCTACCTTTCACTCATACTTAATATTTGTGCAACTTTCTCATAATGATATAATTCTACACCTCCCTTATAATTAAGAGTGTGTTCGGTTGCTTATAACAAGTGGTATATGTATGGAATGGTTAAAAAATCATCTATATGCTCGGAATTGACCCATCCAAATGGAGGGATACAAATTTAAAGAATATTATCTCTCTAAATATGGAATCATCTCTATTGGCGCCGAAAAATATGACGAATGATTGATCGGCTCAATCACACGTGAACACCGGGTTCAATTAGGGTGTGGACGTACCAGCCGATTTGATCTTGCAATCGCAAGAAAATTGTGATCTAAATAGCTATTTCAGCCTATTAGGGTTTTCAATAAAGACCCGATTCAAACAGCTATTTAGTCGATTAGATCGCACGTAACGATAAATCTAAATAGCTTATTATAGCTGATTAGATGATTTGATAAAGGTCAATTTTCCCAAAAAAGGCGATGTGCGACAAGATCAGAGAAAAACAAACCTGGATAAATTGTGTAAATCAGCACTGATCAAAATCGATGATGCCAACTTTATTGATCAAAATGAATTATAGAGGAAAGATTCTAAGTTACAAAAGCTACTCCTAGTTGTCAAAAAGTGAATAAAAAGTAGATGCTGGTTGTTTATTTCTTGTTGTTGTATCGTCTTCGGCTCGCCTCAAGTCCTCCTTTTATAATGTGTATGCCAATCATAACCTTCTCCGATCTGTCATAAACCATGAGCCGTATCAGCCTCTATCTCTTGCTGATGAAATTTCCTTAATTTAACCGATATCAGCTAGATATCTAAATTTAACTTAGCCTTACAAATCGGCCATATATTTCCAAATTCTAGTGGTAACATATGCCCCCTATTTTTGGGAGATGATATGAATCTTCTAAAAATCTTCTTCATCGGTTTAACCATGAATTTTCACGCTATTCTTGACAATCTTCTCGGTAACTGCTCCATTTTTACCATAACTGCTCTTAAAAGTTTGAAAAAATTACCCGCCTTTTGCCATCGGGTTTACTCCCTATAAATATTGCATCTTACCCCCTAGCATTTTTACACGCTCAAACTCTCAGATCAATCGCCATTCAACCTTCAAGACTTCAACTGTCATCATTCAACCTCCGTCGGCTCAAGAACAATGGATCCTCAATAGGTACTCATCCCTATGCCCGATTGTAGAGATAGATATTACTTAGGTCCTATAGTAAATTTGGATCCATCGGCTATTATAGAGCAGGATATCCCTAGAATTCCCTTGCACACTCCTGAGTACAACATTCATGGATAGTGCGAGAGCTTTTGGGCTTGGTTGATAGTGCTAAAGGGTTGGAGGGATTAATACAATTGGATAGTGGTGCAGAAATTGCCTCAGTGGAAGCAGATGGGCATTGCAGGTGTCTTCCTATCTCCTTAGTTGATCTAGAGGCCAACGAGCTCTTAGTGGCCACAACCTATTATTTCTGGTCGGATACGTTGAATGCTTTCATGTTTAGAACTAGTCCTATTGACCCAACTCTTATTGATGTAGCGCAACTATGCTACCTAAGGTCAGATGGAGACCAGTTATCAGCTTTTAGTGCCAAGATACAATACAAATTTCTTTCCACCAAGGGGGAAGGTTGGAGCAGATATCTAGAAGTGAACAAAAGCATTGGCCCATGATCACACTAAGAGCACATTGCTTTTTTAAACATGTGGCTTGGCCATTTTGTGTTTTGTGGTGCATCTCTGGGCCCGACCTAGACTTATCAAGTCCTGGCAGAACAACTTGTTGAGGGCCGTCGGCTATCTCTTGGTAAAATCTCCTTAGAAGTAGTTTTCCAAATGATGCACATAATCTGCTGTCGGCTATTCACTAGACTAGGAGCATACTTTGTCGGCAATGTTCGTGGGCCTCTCTGGTTCATTCAGACCTGGCTATATTGCATGTTTAGCCAATCATTCAAGATTGAAGCAATGGTAATAACTCCTTTCCCTCCTGAAGAAACTCTAGAAGCACATGACATTGAGTACATAAATAGTTGATCATTTAGCAAGAGGTTCATCCTTTGCTCTAGAAATGAAACAAAGATCACACCCATCAGAGCAAGAAAATACTTGTCCTGTCACCGTGATTTCTCCAGTTACAGAGAAGCCGACTGCTTGCCATGCCCATCCTTTCTTCACTTGACAGCCGACAACAACGATATGCTCGAGGAGACACTAAATTTGTTCAAGATTTTTATTTCTTCAATTGTTCTGTCTATCGGATTGCACATAAAGGGTCAGATATTTCAGCCATCATATGAGCTTTGTCACATTCCAGCCATCATATGAGCTTTGTGACCCGTTAGTGTATGTAAGACAATTTGGGTTCGGACAAGTTCCCCCAAGCTTTCAACTATTTGATCGGGTTCGACTAAAAGATCGGGTACATTGTGCTTCAGCAGCCGGAATTGCTCTGCACATAGCCGATGATCTTCAAGTTCAAGACTTGCCTCATTTCATATTGCAAACTCGAACAATAGGAGGCTTTATTACTTAGTGGTCGGCCGTCTATGCAGCCTTATACTAGCAGAGCACACCATATCAGTCATCATCTCTAATTTTTTCCTAGGCCTCACACCTAAGCTGACACAGTCTACCCCTTTATCTCTGACTATCGTCGCAGAGCCGACCGACAAGTCAACCCAATCCCTAACCAAGATGCTGGGGTTCAACATGTCAAACCTAGAAGATGAAGGGGTGGAAGCGGTGGAAAGGTTTCCTACTGAGATTGACAAAGATAATTTCGGCCTCAATGGATGCATCAGCCCAAGTGACATCAGCTTCGGGCATGAAGGAGAAGCTAAAATATTTCTTCAATTTACTTCACACTCCATCGACCTCATGAAGCATCCAGACCCCTAATTCGTTTTGGTTTTGGTAATTAAAGACAATTGTAATTAAAGGACTAACATTTTTCTTTGAGATTATGAAAATAGATTGATCCTAAACATGGCACATAATGAAGTATGGATATGAGGTTCAAAGAAGATCAAGCATAAAGCTAAATTGCCAAGGTATAAAATTTAAGGATCTTTTCATAGCTTTTTTTGATCTTGGTGTTTTGGAGAAAAGATCGGGTTGCTAGATTAGGTGTCGTACTATTAAGGGGGATCTTGGCTAGTAGCTTAATGTGGATCAAGTCTAATGGCTCAAAATCATGTTCACTCTAAGTCGTAGATGCTTTTTATTGAGTCATTTCAAAAATTCTGAGAAAAGGCTGTCAAGACTGGTAGTACCAACCATGTGGGAGCGGTGCTACCGCAGGATTGGTAGCACCGAGTATATGGCCGATATGCTTTTCACAGAATACTAATTTTTGGGTTTTAGGCTAGCTGGTGCTACCGCCCATGTGGGAGCAGTACTACCGCAAGTATGGTAGTATTGACCCCAAAGGGTGGTACTTTTTTAACAGAGAAGGCCTTTTTGGCCGATTTCTTTTGGCCAGTGCTACCGCCCATGTGGGAGCGGTACAAATGCAGGTGTGGTAGTACCATCCCCAAAGGGTAGTACGTTATTTCCAGAGAAGCACCAAAATTGGCAGTCTTGAAAAATTTTGGGGCGGTGCTACCGATCCTAGTTGGGCAATAGCACCAGCTCTTTATAGCAACGGGTACTTATAGTGCATTTAATGCAATGTTCTGATCGTTGATTGGGGGCCAGTACTACCGGTCCTACATGGGCAGTAGTACCGAATTTGCTGATTTTTTATGGTTTTCACCCCCCAACGGTTGGAAATGGGGTGAAACCTATAAATATCCCCACACCTGCATCTAGAGCTCTTCTTGGACATTCATTGAATACATTGTGAGCTCTAGCAAGTCTCCTCTCCTCTTTGTTCATTAAATTCTCATTTTGAGGAGTTTGAGCCATTTATACACTTGATCGACCTTAAGCAAGTGTCAAGGTTTATTACTCTTAGAGGTTGTCGCCTCCTAGACGGCTTAGAGGCGTGAGAAACGGTGACTTTCTCAAAGGAGTTTGTAAGAAAGCCCAGTTGTTTGTGAAAGTCGGAGCTCTCCTACCCGGAGCGAGGAAGAGCTACCAATAATGATCAAGGAAGGCTCATTTGCGCAAGAAGCTGGCTTGAGTTGGTTATGCTACCTCAACGTGGATTAGGGAAACCGGCAAGTCTCCGAGACCACGGGATAAAATTTGTGTTCCTCTCTTGTGGTTTGATCACTAGGATTTAATTTGAGCAATTTATATTCCTAGTTTTCTTATCAATTGATCTTGTACCTAGGATTCTCAATTTGCTTAGTCATAACTTATTGGTGCACTTATTGAACCTAGATGATTTAGGCTTTAATTGTTAAAAATTTTAATTTTAGCTTTGCTTGATCATTTATTGCAATTAGGGTTGAAGAATTTTAAAAACCTCCAATTCACCCCCTCTAGTCGATTATCCTTGATCCTACACCTCACTTGTAGAGGATTCTAAGCCGATACGTGAGGACATGGATGCAGTCAAGGCCAAGTTGCCTGTGGATACTACTGCTGCTTTGCTTAACGTTTGTTTACATGATGACAAAAAAGAAGTGGTGTGAGCAGCAAAGGCAAGGATGGAGCTTCGGTCGGCTCAACGGAAAGACCAAAAACTTCTAGACAGGCTGGTAGCCGATGCCAAGGCAAAGAAGGAAAAGTATGATAAGGAAATCAAGGAGCTCAAGGCCATTAAGCACTCCTTCTCAGAGCTAGAATCGGCCAAGAAATCCTTGGAGGAGGAGCTTGTCAAGGTGAATGCTCAACGGCAAATGGCAGACGCCTCATCGGCCATCAAGGCCCAAAAAACTTCTATCGCTTCATCAGTTCCTACTGTTAAGGAACAGTTGGCCAAGATCGTCCAAGTTCAAGGAAACCAAGAAGCCGACTAGAGGATACTGGACGATATTGGAAAAACCATTGCCAAAGCTGTGAGACCGATTGCGAATTGTGGACGTGTGGGGGGTTCAATCGGCTGTGAGACCTATTGCGAATAAATGTAAAAAAGAACCGATGGTGGTAGGCTGGCCCAAGGGTCCAACTTAGCGCCATCGGTATAAGTTTGATAATGAGCAACCCCACTTGCACGAGGATCTCATGGCAATATTATGGTCAACTGAGTGGGCATCATGGTAGGATTCGGAGCTAATGGTTTAGGATCAGCTACTTGTTCGGAACTCTGCATATTTGGTGTTGCTGAGTAGACCGGGTAGTTTGGCGGAGCTTGCATTGGATCTAACAATTTCCAGCCGACACTAACTCGTGAGCCACGGCTTTAACACTATTAGCTATCATCAGCTTAAGGGTTGTTACTAGAGCCGATGATTGGTTAATAAGGCATGGTGCACAGATTGATTAAGCATATTAGATAATTCAGCTTGCGCAGGCATGTATCAACTCACCAGTTTGTTATCTGACACACAACTGTGACCTAGGTGTTGTTGAAGAAATTGATCATTCGCAGAGGGGTCTTCTGGGTAACGCCACATTGAGTTTTTTGATAGCAGCTCAACATCATCTCCTCGAGCACGGCCTTCCGATCCTCGATGTCTTTACGTTGTTCTAGAGTCAAATCGTTTATTGTCGAGACGATTATAGCTTCAGAACTTACATCGGACTGAGGAATTGACTTTCCTGTATAAGACATCTTGTCCCACCAGACATGCCAAAAGTGTATTAGCATCAAAAAATATGACGAAGGATTGATCGGCTCAAACACACGTGAACACCAGGTTCAATTAGGATGCGGGCGTGTTAGCCAATTTGATCCTACAATCGACAAGAAAATTATGATCTAAACAACAATTTCAGTCTATTAGGTTTTTCAATAAAGACCCGATCTAAACAGCTATTTAGCTGATTAGATCGCACGTAATGATAAATCTTAACAGCTTGTTACGGCTGATTAGATGATTTGATAAAGATATTTTCCCAAAAAATACGATGCACAATAAGATCGAAGAAAAACAAACCTGGATAAATTGTGTAAATCGGCAATGATCAAAATCGGCGATGCGCAACTTTATTGATCAAAATGAATTACAAAGGAAAGATTCTACGTTACAAAAGCTACTCCTAGTTGACGAAATGTGAATAAAAAGTATATGTTGGTTGTTTGTTTGTGTTGTTGTATCGTCTTCGGCTGGCCTTAGTTCCCCTTTTATAATGTGTATGCCAATCATATCCTTGTCCGATTTGTCATAAACTATGAACCGTATTGTCGGCGTTTTCGAGCGCCGGCAAGTAAATTTGTAAGTCTAAGGGTCGCTGCCCACTCCTCGAATGGTTAGACTCGTGAGTCCAAGATGTATACCGTTCGGCCGAAAGTCCCTACCCAGCTCAGATGGCGATTGTATTGCTTTTGCACTATAGCATGCACGAGGCCCCTAAATGACTTAGTCTCCTCGTGTTCTTATGTGTTCCTTGAATCGCTTAGTCCTCGCATCCTTTATACGTAAAGAAGGGGCAGGTTACATCGAGAGTCGGGAAGAGCGAGGTGACCTATGCTAGAGCTCCGGCCCTTCGCCCTATGGATCGTCGCCACCCGCCTTGCCCATGCCGGGTCGGTAGCCTTGGTGGTCGGGAGGTTAGGTATTCCCGAAACAGCGTGCTTGCCCTCTCGTGATCCTTACGAACGCCGACGCTGGTGCGTGACGCTGGCGCCGCGGAGGAGCGGCGTCAGATCAGACGCGATCGTTGATGGGGCCGAAGCTTTGTCTTCAAGAATACCGCACCTTCTTGGGAAGGAGCCACCGCCTCTTGTATAGTCACTCCGATTGACCTCGCTTGTGAGGTACGTGGCGTAGGTCGATGAGGGCTCGACACGCTGCCCTGGCGCCCGCCACCTTGGTTCGGCCGGAGTCGGAGATCCCGCCCGCCAAGGGGCCGGAGTCGGAGCGCTCCGCCAAGGGTCCGGCCGGATTCGCCTCCCGCCGGCCGGGAGCGGATGTCTTGTGTGGTCTCGCAGCGACGGACGGTGGCGGCCGGCGCGCTGCTGGCCGGGATATGCTTGAGGCCGCCGCTCGTCGCTTCGGCCGCTGGGGTACCCTCGTTATTAGTATTCGCAGAGCCCCGAACTCCCGAGCGATTTCGGCGATTCGGTTTGGGGTTGAACTTGATGAGAGTGGTGGTTGGCCCGGCGGCCGGCCAGCCGATCCGTAAGCGATTTCGCAGTGTGCTCGATGGATCCGACGGCTGCCCCGAGTTTGGCCGGGCATTTGAACCGCCGAGGCTTTTACTCGCCTCGCGCATGCCGAGTATAGTTTGGCGCGCCGCCCGCCGCCTTCTTGATCGCCGGTTTCGTGAAGGACGCTTGCTTTCCGGCGCCCGATTTACTCGAGACGCTTAGCCTCCCTTCGCTGAGGTATATATATATGTGCGCTGTAGCTTGCTTGAAGGATAACCTTTTGACGAGTTCTTTCTTCGCTTCCTTCAAATGGCTTCAGACACCTCTAGTCTTTAGCTTTGGCGATGACAACGCTGGGAAGAAGATCCTCCGCCGAAGCTTTAATGAGTTCGACCAGCGATGGCCGAGCTTAGGAGGAGGAAGTCAGAGCCCGTGATGTCGCTCGTTGACGCCGCCGCCGAGGCCGCCCCGAGGCTCGAGGTGGTAAGGGGGCCCTTCGAGGCGATGGCGCAAGGGCGCCGATCAGAGTTGGTGCGCCGCGCCGATGTCGCCGAACGGCAATGAAGCATCGGCCGCTACGCCAGCCGCGGCCGTTCCCGCCGACGTGCAAGGGTTTACCAAAGATGCCGCGGTGCCACCGACGCCGCATGATGTTTGATAGGTTCTAGGCGTGGTAAAGTCCTATCACGGCAAAGCGCCACTCTTGTGTCTCGCGTATTGTGTGTAAAGTCGTAAAGTTTGAGCTCATGGCCTATAATGAAATCTTCTTTTTCTTTATGAGAATGTCTTCGCGATGAGTTTGCTTTAATTTTAACCGCCGTGGATAGACCGGGCCTTGATCGGCAGGACGACCGATGCCTCGTGAGGTTCGGGTGTCCGAGTGCTCGCTTAACGTCAGAGCTAGACAGCGCTTTGGCCTGGCAGGACGACCGATGCCTCGAGAGGTTCGGTGTCCGAGTGCTGGTTTAACGTCAGAGCTAGACAAAGGCTTTGGTCGGTGGACGACCCAATGCCTCCGTGAGATTCGGGTGTCCGAGTGCCTTGGCCTGCAGGACGACCGGATGCCTCGTGAGGTTCGGGTGTCCGAGTGCTCGCTTAACGTCAGAGCTAGATAGTGCCTTGGCTCGCAGGACGATCGGATGCCTCCGAGAGGTTCGTGTCCGAGTGCCTTGGTCTGGCAGGACGACCGGATGCCTCCGTGAGGTTCGGTGTCCGAGTGCCTTGGCCTGGCAGGACGCACGGATGCCTCGTGAGGTTCGGTGTCCGAGTGCCTTGGCCTGGCAGGACGACCGGATGCCTCGTGAGGTTCGGGTGTCCGAGTGCCTTGGCCTGGCAGGACGACCGGATGCCTCCGTGAGGTTCGGTGTCCGAGTGCCTTGGCCTGGCAGGACGACCGGATGCCTGCGGAGGTTCGGGTGTCCGAGTGCTCGCTTAACGCCAGAGCTAGACGCTGCCTTGGTCGGCTGTGGACGACCGGATGCCTCTCGGAGGTTCGGGTGTCCGACCGCTTTGGCCGGCAGGACGACCGGATGCCTCCGAGAGGTTCGGTGTCCTAGTGCCTTGGTCCGCAGGACGACCGGATGCCTCCGTGAGGTTCGGTGTCCGAGTGCTCGCTTAACGCTGTAGAAGAGAGCTGCCTTGGCCTGGCAGGACGACCGGATGCCTCGCGTGAGGTTCGGTGTCCGACCGCTTGGCCTGGCAGGACGCACCGGATGCCTCGTGAGGTTCGGTGTCCGAGTGCCTTGGCCTGGCAGGACGACCGATGCCTCCGTGAGATTCGGTGTCCGAGTGCTCGCTTAACGTCAGAGCTAGACAAAGGCCTTGGCTCGGGGGACGACCGGATGCCTCCGTGAGGTTCGGGTGTCCGAGTGCTCGCTTAACGTCAGCTAGATGCTGCCTTGGCTCAGGACGACCGATGCCTCTGTGAGGTTCGGTGTTCGATCGCTTTGGCCTGGCAGGACGCACCGGATGCTCTCGAGAGGTTCGGGTGTCCGAGTGACTTGGTCGGCAGGACGACCGGATGCCTCCGTGAGGTTCGGTGTCCGAGTGCTCGCTTAACGTCAGAGCTAGATAGTGCCTTGGCCTGGCAGGGACGACCGGATGCCTCGAGAGGTTCGTGTCCGAAAGTGCCTTGGTCGGCAGGACGACCGGATGCCTCGTGAGGTTCGGGTGTCCGAGTGCCTTGGCCTCGGCAGGACGACCGGATGCCTCGTGAGGTTCGGTGTCCGAGTGCCTTGGCCTGGCAGGACGACCGGATGCCTGCGTGAGGTTCGGGTGTCCGACCGCCTTGGTCTGGCGTGGACGACCGGATGCCTCTGTGAGGTTCGGGTTCGAGTGCTCGCCACCGTCAGAGCCGGACGTGAGTGCTCGCTACCGCCGAGCCGGACGGGAGTGCTCGCCACCGCCGAGCCGGACGGAGTGCTCGCTTATCGTCAGAGCCGACGTGGGGCATCCTTCCCGAGTCCTCGTCGCGCGAGGGTAATCGCGAGAAGAATGACCACCGCCTATCCCACATGTATACCCCATCCGCAGTGTGGGACCCGAGGGGTTGAGCGACGACGCTTACTCGCGCTGGTTTGAACGCCGTGCTCGTGGAGCCAATAGCGGTAGTCCGAGTGGGTCCCGGGAGGTCCCGCCAAGGGGGACCCTTCCGAGCGACGGTCCCAGAGTAGGGTGTCCTCGCCCACTGTGGGGCGACCCATAAAAACCTTTCTACTCAATCCAGATGGACCCCGGTCGTCCGCCAACCCAGAGCATACCTGGTCGCCGCCATTGATGAGCTCCCTGGAGAGTGTGAAGTATGGTCTCTGACGCGAGTAGAGGTGATTAGGCCGCCACCGACCTAACCGAGGGCCCACCGTGGCTCACCTCATACCGCCCCTTGCTCAAGCTTTTTGGGCGGCTTTATACCCATCCGCGGGTAGGCCTTTTGAACCCATTACTGGGCCTCCGCGCAAGCCACAAAGCTTTGCCGCCTTGGGGCCGCAGTGGCCCAAAGGCTTCTCGCGCGCACTTCGGAGCAACCGCTCCCGCCTAAAGGCGAGACCAAGAGGTTACGGACACGTTGTTCGGGCGGCGCTTTATGGCCTCTTGTCGCCGACATGACAGGATTAAAAGCGGAGTGGTATTGGAAACCGGAGTTACAGTCGGGCGCAATAGGCGAGGGTGGACGCGACGCTCGCTGAGGGGTGCTCGCTGGCAAGCGCTTGCTTGTCCTCTATAAATACGCCTGCTAGTGCTCCGGTGGTCACGCTTTCGCCTTCTTTGTCTCTCTCTCAAACAAGAAAAGCACCAGAGAGCCAAGGAAAGAAAACCTCACCTTTCTTTCTCACCTTCCACGCCTCTTCGTGAAGATGTCGTACGGAGTGTTCGCGCAAGACACCAGGCGCCGGCTTGGTGAAGAAGGGATTCCTCATGCCGCAGACCTTTCGGCCGGAGGGTGCCGACCGGGTCGCTACCACGCGCCATGGGGCGACGAGGTCATGGTGCCCGCCGTCTTTCGAGCGCTTTGGCCTACCGCTACACCCGCTCGCCTAGGGGGCTGCCTCACTACAAGGTGGAGGTGCACCATCTCAACCCCAATGGGGTCCTCCACATCGCCATCTTCATCACGCCGCGGCGAGGCCTTCTTGGGGATCGAGCCGATCGGTTGTAGGAGGCACTTCTTCCGTGCAAGGCTCGAAAGACAGCCGCCGGACGCCGTGGCGCCTGGTGGCTCGCCTCCAGCCTTCGCCCGGCCGAGCACGGAGTACTGGAGGTAAAGCTGCCTCATCCAACAAGGGTCAAGGCTCAATGGCTCTATTGCTCAAAACGTCGGCGATAAATACCTCGTTTCACCGGCGAAGCTCCCCATGGCGAGGAGCGGTGGAACTGGGCGCCAAAAGAGGGAGAAGAAAGCCGCCCGATCGTGGAGCGCATCGTGGCTCAAAGGAGGCGGGCTCACTGGGACGTTGTTGTGTGCGCTTTATGGGATGCGCGGTAACCCTTGTGCACAGTGCCGCACTCCTTGTTCCGGTGATGCGGGCCGTCCGACCGGGCGAGGATGGCGTAACCCGAGCCGGCCAAGGCTCGAGGTGGAGGCCCGGTATGCGGGCATTACGGGCGGAGCGCCACGGCCACGGTGGCCACCCGAGCCATTCTCGCGCTTTCCGCCAACTCGTAAGCCGTGAAATTCCTTTCGCTCTATTTTCTTTGTCCTTAGCACTTGGTCCGACCGCATTCCCGCATCCTCTTAGGGGCTTATGGGGATGTCTTCCGGCGCCGCTCCCGGGATAAGGAAGCGTGATGGTCGCCGGCGAAGACTAGAGGTCGACTCCTCCGCAAGAAGCGGAAGGAGGAAAGGAGGAAGAAGAAGATAAGGAACGCGCATGGCAAGGCTACGCGGCGAGGATGTGTCGAGACCACCGCCAGGGGACAACCTCCATCGACAATGCATGGAGCGCCCGCCATCCCTATGGTGGGTTTTCTCGACTCACGACCGGCGGCGGCCCGGCGTGACTCCGGCCGAGGGCGGCGCCACGGGCCCGTGGCCGCGGATCCCAAAGTAGGGGTGATCTTGCGCCGCGGTCGTCGCAACGCTTCTACCGAGGTGGCTTCGAAGCGATCACCGACTTGCCCTGGCGGGGTCGCAAAGAGGGCGCCGCCGCATACCGCCGCCTTGTAAGTGTTTCTTTATTGGAGCATTTTTCTTGGCAAAGCCGCCGAGCGACTCTTGAATCTTTGCAACGCGCGCTTACACGGGTGACCGTGGACGGCCGAGCGGCCAAGCAATGGGGCCAGCCGGTGATTTCTGGCGACTCCTGACCGGTCCGTGGTTGGTCGCGTGTCGGGCGGCCCGAGGGCGCGGTCGCCGAGGACGGGCTCACCCGGAGGTCGGGCCGAAGAAGAACTTCCGCGCCCGGCGGGACCCCACCGGACGACGGATCGCCCTTTCAAGGATGAGACGGCGGTGCCGCCGCGATCGTGGCTGGGCCGTGGCGGAGCGGCGACGGAGGTGCTCGACCCTTGTCCTGGGAGGAGGTGCCGACCGATGCTCCTCGTGCCGGCCGCCGAGGGTGTTTCAAGGGTTGACCTCATCACCCTTGCCCATGGTGCTTTGACGGGCGACGCCCCGCCCGAACGGGCGAGCGAGGTGCGCGCCGGGTGTAATCCCCGGTCGGGCGCCGCGGGTCGCAGAGGAGAGCGAGCGGGCCGCCTTCTGCAAGGCGCGCCGGACGGCCGTAGATAGGGCGATCCGTAGTTGTCCGCTCTTGCTCGAGTCTTCCACAGTGGCGCTGGGCACGATGGTCTGGGAGTCCACCACGCCTGCAGGTCACCCAAAAGTTCGACTGCTGCACATTTTTGATAGTTCTTCCGCGCGACTAACGAGTGTCCACGCTTTTGCAGCCTCTGCGGCTCGCCAGGCGCAGGTTGAGCTCCCGCAGCCCGATAGTCGCCAAGCACGCAGCAGTGAGGAGTGGTCTGGCCGCGCTTAGCCCAGAGGCCATTGACATTAGGGCTCTGAGGCGCGTGGAGATCCGCCAGGGTTTGAAGAGGCCACAGCGTCTCTTTATGATGAGCGCTTAGGAGCCAAGGCCTTGAGGGCGAAAGTGGTGGAATCGAGTCCTCCCGACGGAGGTCACCGAGGCTAAGGATGCCGCCGCTGCCGCGAGGGGACCACGCAGACGCAGCAACACGCCACGACCGAGCGAAACAAGGCTCGGGGACGCTGACCGAGTTCGCCCGAAGCGGGCGATCGCCGTAGGAACTGGCCGAGCCGAGGACTTCACACGAGGCGCCAAGTCCTAAGCCGGGCAATCACCAACTCGCGGCTCGGTAAGCGTCTCACCTTCAATTAAGTCCGGGTGCACCTACGTGGCGAACTTATCCAAAATCGCCGAACCGCAGAGGCGCAGAAGAATCTGAGTGTCGCCGTGGGCGCAGAGAACGCATCGATGCTCGCGACGCAGGATCGTGGCCCGACGGGCCCGGCCGCTGCTGAAGGTTGCGAGTACGGCCGGGCCGAGATGAGCGCGCGAATCGAGGCCTCCGCAAGGCCGGGCGTGAATCGCGATCGCATCCTGGAGCCAGGCAGTTCGAGTGCCTTGCCCCGCCGCCGCCCGGAAAAGCCGCATCGAGAAGAGGCGGTGATCATCGCGCCGCGCTTTGAGCTTGCCGTCGCCGGGTCAACACCGCCTCGCACTACGACGCATCGACCTCGCGGTGGTGGGCAGCGGCGAGCTGTGAACCGGATCGACGAGGAGATCGACCGCTTGAGCTCCCGGTCGAGCCGCGACGGGAGATCGCCACCAGATCCGCCGCAGCCGCCTCCAGAAGCGTGAGGCGCCAACTCCGCCTCGCCACGGCCGCCCACCAATAAGAATAAAATAGTTAGCTTTATCCTTTTAGATTGTAAAGACCTGCTATGTAAACAATCTTGAATTTATCAAGTTCCAGAATCGCCTCGCCTCTTTCGTATTTAGGTGAGGGCTTGACCGATTATAGCCTTAAGGACCGCAGGGTCACTTATGCGTAGGTCTGGCCGTTTGGGAGGAGCGAGGTGGATTGGAGACTTGGCTATGCAATGGTTAGGCGCGACTTGTGAGGGATAGGAGTGTTCTAGACCGCCAAGGATCTTTCCACTTGGGCACTTCTTCTTCCGCTGGCGCTACTTAGCAACCATAGTCCGAGGCGAGGTCGAACACTTGGGTTGAGAGGGTTACCGCCGGATGGACATCATGACCGGGCCGGTCACGCACTTCATAAGCGCTGGGACACCGGAGTTCGCGGCGGGGAGGAGTGTTCGCCGACCAAAGGTCACTCCACTGGTACTTCCTTCTTCCGCCGCGTTAGCAACCATAGCCGCCGGGCGAAGTCAGAGCACTTGGGTCGAAGGGTTACCGCCGAAGGACCTTGTGGTCGTTGTCATCAACCCGCGCAGCTACCGACCGGGAGCAGCTTTGAACGGGGCCGAGGGCAGTTCTCGAGCCGCCGTGATGGCGACTGTGTGCTCTGG